>APFE030751052.1:53420-63795 GCA_000404065.3 Pinus taeda | reverse complement strand
AAATTCTTCAATGACAACAATGTTGATGAATTTAATGGTCAAAGACTTCGATCAAAGAACATGACTCTGCGCAGCAGTGAAGTGGCTAGAGGATTGACTGCTCTGATACCAAATGAAGCGAACAAGGTTCCTTCTACAAATAAATTACTCCAAAAGACTTGGAATATCAAGATATCCATGAGGATACAAATATTATATATTAAATGTATGAATAAGAATGAGAATGAATGATTTACAATGAGAACGAGAGGCTTGCTTTTATATCAGGCAAGTGTCTCTTCACGAAGAGTCATGTCTCATTTAGATATGCCTCTTCAACCTAATTACTAATTAACTAATAATTATTTATACTTATTATCATTTACATTATTTTACATTATTTATATATATTTTATTTATTACAATCACTTTCATTTGGAGGTCATGTTTGTTTTAATAAAGCATATATTACATTGTTTGATTTTCAAGCTGGGAAGAGTGCATTGTTTATTTCTTCAAAAAGAAAAAGTGAAAGATATTTTCATTTAGATGCTTTTGAATTGGATTTGGCATTGATTTGTTTGATGCATTAGAGCATTTAAATCAAATTCAATTTTTCTTTTCTTTTTTTTCCCGGGGAAAAAATCATAATTTTCATTATAGTCGAAAATTGCATATTGTAGATGTCATTGGCATATGCAGAACGAGCGACCAAACTCCTCAATAAACCAAATAGTTTATAAAAAAGACACAAAAGTGGGTAAACCATCAAGTGTCTGTAAGCATATACATTTATTTACAAAAGTTAGTCAAAAAGTCACCATCAGTGAGTCTTTGTTCAGCTCTCAAAATAAAGTACTAATAAGTTAGGGCCTATCAGCCCTCTGCATGTCGTGATCAAAATAAGTCCTGTGGTAAAACTAGTAGATCTACTCCTGTCTCTCCTCACAGATCATCCATTCCCCTTTGGGATGGTGCATTGCCTCTCTAGAAATCTTATCCGTAGGTTGGTTTCACTCACTGTAAATACAAGAAAATGTAATCTGATTAAATTGAGATTTTAACAACAATGCATCATCTAGTATGGTCCAGAGTGAATGAACATGGCATGTAAAAATTTAGTTGATCCAATTAATGATTATATTATAGTCCACAAAAACTTGTAAACATCAACAATTTTGGTATAATGAAAAGTATAAAAGATGTCGAAGCAATAGGAGCTCAACAAAATTATTTGTGCCAGCATCCAAACCCATGCAAATATTGAAAGATATAGTCTCAAATAAGTGTAGTAAGATGCCCCCCCACACCCTTGGTCTTGTGTTGAGCCATCAAAATAGGCCCATGGGTGTGCTTGATCTATGACCTCCTGAATGATAATACGGGTCTTGACAATCAGATCATCGTCTAGGATTTGAAATATGATGTTGTTTTTGCATATCCATATGTTCCAACACATGATTAAGGGGAGATTACAAGCTTTGATAGTGGGTGCTCTGAGCTTCCAACTGTTCCAGGCATTTAGGGTACTATCCCCCTCCCATCATTGATTTATATTAAGCATAGGCTTCACCTATTCCCAGATCTGTTGATTGGTGGTGCAAGATAGGAACAGATGGTTGTTCGATTCCTCCTCCCTGTGGCATAGAAAAAACCAGGTTGGACCATGGAGAGAACATTTTCTAAGATTTGTTCCTGTAGGGGTCTTGTTCATGATAATATTCCATATTAGGAGGTGAGTGCGAGGTGGTCCTTTCAACTTCCATAGCCAACACCACCAGCTTTCCAATGAGTTAGGCTTGTGGGTAGCATGTATAATAGGATAACCATATTTTGGTGTATAAGCCCCCTTCACCGCAGGAGCCCATATTATTTCATCCTCATTGTCCCTAAGTCTTACATGAGATTACTTTAAGGCCACAATGTATTACCTATACACCCTTCTCCAGTGAACCAAAATGCCAAGGTCTTCAACCGATATCCAAGCTTGTCAAAAGATGTTTATGTCATGATGGTCCCCAATATGTGGTATGGACATCACACCTCTGTAGTTAAGTAATTCTATCAGATCTGGTGGTAGGTTGTAAAGGCTACCATAACCCATCCATGGGTCAACCCCAATGCGAACAACCATACCATTGCCAATATTCCAAGTAAGACCACTTATTATAATGGGAATGGTGTGTATGATGGATTTCTAGACCACTCATATTCCTTGCTTGTTCCAGGCAGGTAGCTTAAATCATTCCATAATGGTACGAGGATAGATATATTTGTAGGTGACCACCTTTGACCATAGCCTATTGTTTTTCAGGAGGAGCCAACCTAATTTGACCACCAATGCCTATGCAAATGCAAAGAGATTCTTGAGGCCCCAACCCATTTTTTTGGGATTGCAATTCTAATCCATTTAACCCAAGCAAAGGGTTTCCCTTCCTTGTGCCCACTCCATAAGAAATGACAACATAATATTTGAATCCTAGACAATATACCTTGAGGGATCGAGGCAAGTAATATCCAGTAGAATAGGGTGGCTTCAAGAATAGATTTTATGAGCACCAGGCACCCTACTCTAGATAGTAATCGATGACTCCAATTGTTCAATCTTCTTTCCACTTTGGTGACTAGCCAGGTCCAAACAAGAATTTTGTAACCATGGGATTTTATCCTGAAGCCCAAATATTTCAAACCATCCTCTAGCGGTAATCTCTGGAAGCAGAATTTATGGAGGGCATGATAGGCTTCCTGTAGGGAGCAGGCAACAAGACTGAAGTTCATTTTTATTTAGTTGGTGATTTAGTTGCATCAGAGAATTGAAAAATCAAAGAAAAGACATCATATATATAAATACATCTTAATAAAAGTGAAAATCATTTGTCTTTTGAAAAGTTGCATTTATAATAGTGAAAAATTGAAGATCATTTTTACTTTTGAGCATTTCATTTGGAAAGCAAAAGTGAAAGTTAGTGGAAGGCATGTTGTTTAATGCTTTTTGTTTGATGAATTATTTATTGAAATTTCTTCCCTTCATTAGTCTAGCTTTCATCAAAGTGTAAAGTTTTCCTTTTCTCATACAGTTGCATCTTAGGGATTCAGGTGACATCATTTTTAGCCCAAAATTGAATCATAATTCAAGATAAACGTTAAAATTTACTCAATTAACCTAAGGATCATTTGGAACTTAACAAATTTTTTTATAGGTCTATGCTATAGATATGTTCCAACATCTATAAACATAACATATATTATTATCTGAAAGCAATATATCTCGAGGGTGAAATCCCATTCCATGTACGAAAGTATATATGATCGTTCTCCAGTACTCTTGGGCATATGAGAGGTGCTCCACATATGGAAAGTGTATGGGAACATTCTCATCGAATTATTATGCATTAGAAAACGCTAACACAAATTTGTTCTCCCCGTACCATCACGTATATATTTGGAGACCCCACTAGGTTCCTATCCTTTAGCCACAGGTAACCAAGTCAGCCGCCTTGTAAGCGTGATACACCGAACACAAAATTCGTGGAGATTGGATGACATATGTTAAGTCCTTGGTTTTGGCTAAGGTGTATATTGTGTTTCACGGATACTTGGTAAACCCTCTTGCCTAGCTTACCCTTTGCTTATTTTTTTTTTGTTAATTTATAAAATTATTTAATTGATTGTGGAACAACATCCTTCCTTTGGAAATACTCCTTAATAGATCTTAGGTTAATATTGATGGAAACATTTCTTAAGTCTACCAATAAAGGAAACCCCTCTAATGAGAATCCTAGTCCTTTTCCTTCTTTTGGAAACAATGGTGCTCCCTATATGGCAACATTGTCCCTTCCCCGATTGACCATTGGTTTTCTAGTTTGGTTATTTTCAACCTCAATGTTTCTGAGTGTCCAAACTTCTTTTCAACTGATTTCTCCTCCAGCTGAACAACATCAACTGCATATTGATCCTAAATTTGACCCCTCACCCTCTTCACCTATTTCTTCACCCCATTCTTCCTCTTCGAATGGTGAAAGTCTAGATTCTAGTAACCAGGAAGCCAAGAAGAAGAAGAAGCAAAATAAGAAAGGGGGCAACCAAATAGTAATTGCTACAGATGCAACTGATGTAGAAAAATCTTCCAACCAGCCTCGGAAAGTAAAATTCTCTTGCATGTTATGTAAGGGTGACCACCTTCTTAGAAAATGTCCTATTATTCCCAAGGTCTTAGAAGTGTGGTCCACCGGTTCACATCAACCTTTTTCATCAGCCTCTAGAGATCATGTTGGTGATAAACCTTCAAATAGTACTAATAAGGTCCATGGGAAAAATGGAAAAGACAAATTTCCCTGTAGGTTGTGTGAAGTTATTCATCTGATTCACCTTTGTCCTCTTATGGATGAAGCTTCTAAAGAGTTGGAAAAACTTACAGCTTCTCAGCCTTATCTTCTGGTTGGTTATCAAAATCTTTCCCTTAATCCTTCGCTAGTTGATCAATTTATTGATCAAAAATCATGTTTGCCCAACCCCAGTCTCTCTGAAGGTGAGTCTCGTGAGTCCATTATCAACAAAACATTTCTTGAGAAAACAGTAGACCTGGCTCCACTTTCAATTGATTGTACCTTTCCAGTAGAGAGTGAACCTCATGTTGCTTAGGTTCTTCTTGTTTCTTTAGTTTCAAATGAATTCGAGGGAAATCCTCCCTTTCCAAAGGTGCATGGGAATAATTCTCTTATTCCCATAGCACAAGGAGATAGCTCTCTCATTCCTATGACAACATCTCCAAGTAGTTTGGTCACTTATTTTGATTGGAGTCGACTACAAGGATATCGTCTTCTGTCTTATGCGCCTTTCTAGATTACAATTTAGGCTTATAATATGGTTGTACCTAGCACAGTCATAGATGAGGGCGCGTCTATTAGTATTATGTCCTCCACTGCTTGGCAAGCTTTAGGTTCTCTGCATATTTTCCCCGTCACCCAGAATTTGTTGGCCTTTAACATGAAGAACCACTCAAATGTTATGGATCCTTCCTAATTTTCCTATTACTTTGGGAGGAAAGACTATGTATATAGACATGATGGTTTTCGAAGGCCCGTTAGATTTTAATCTACTCCTTGGCCATGACTATGTTTATGTCATGGGAGCTCTTGCCTCTTCCCTCTTTCAAATGATGTGTTTCCTGCGTGAAGGAAGAATTGTGATCATTGATAAAATTTCATTTGTTGGTCCTAATATGACTCTTGATCAACCATCTTCCATAAATGGTTCTTCTATGTCAGTGGTAGAACCCCCTCCATAGGTTAATTATGTGGCCACCTATAACATGCCTGCGTCTAATGATGATCTAGTTAGTGATATAGTGTGGCATGTACTGGAGGCATTGGATCTTGATCTTTACAATAGATCCCTTGACATGTATCCCTTCCAGAGAATTGTTCTTCCATTTGATGATAACCTCTTGGAATCCATGGTCTCTTACAGTCCATGATCAAGTTCCCCATGAGGATAGTTCTTTTACCATGTCAACCTCATTAAAAAAAGAAATAGGTGTCACGAGGATAGTTCTTTTACTATGTCAACCTCGTTAAAAAATGAAATAGGTCCCCATGAGGATAGTTCTTTTATTATGTCAACCTTGTTAAAAAATGAAATAGGTCCCCATGAGGATAGTTCTTTTACTATTTCAACCTCGTTAAAAAATGAAATAGGTCCCCATGAGGATAGTTCTTTTACTACGTCAACCTCATTCAAAAATGAAACAAGGTGTTAGAGCAAAGTTCCTTTACTTGTATCAAGCTCGTTAAATAGTTAACCAAGGTGTCATGAGAATGGTTCTTTTCCTCTGTCAAGGTCATTAAAAAATGAAACAAACCCCCTTCTAATTCAAGTCTTTGTTTAGATGTCGTAAAATCCTAGTCTAGTCTTTCACTTGATCTCATATGTGAAACTTCCTTCCATCCACCTGTTAGTAACCAGTATTCTACTTAGGTGAATGAAATGAAGCTTGGGGGGCATATTCATTGAATTCAGTCATTATGCTAGGGGCATGCAAACTTATCTCAAGCATATTTTATCTTTGTTTCAATCTTGTGTAAAAATGAAACCAAATCCAAGCATAGTTTTTTTCTATTTCAATCTTGCATAAAAATGAAACCAAATCCAAGCATAACTTTTTCCCATATTTCAATCTTGTGAAAAAATGAAACCATATCCACTTTACCTCTCATGATTGTCATTTTTATCACCCTAGTTTTGCTATATGAGCCTTGGTTTCTTCATTCCATCATCACCATCTCTTTGGCCAATCATACACTTTCACTTGGTTGTTTTACCCTTGCCTAACGAACATCTGCGATGAGTGGTATTATTAGCCAACCTCTTGACCTTTACATATTTTGAGAAGTTCCATCATCACTAGAACCAGTTGTTATCCTTTTATACAACTCGTTCCTCCAGGTGGAGTCATCATTCAGCTCTTTTTTGACTCTCTAAATATGAAAAGATTTTCGAGTACTTGTCTTTTCAAACTCGTAAAAGTAAATGAAAAGATGTCTACTCACTTTAATTTTAACCCTTTTCTAGACTGAGATAGAATAGATATGAAAAATGAATACTTCAGTCAAACATGGATAAGAGGTTCTTTTGAATATTTTTTATACCTTTTTGGATTTGAGAGATTATCTACGAAAATGGACCTTTGGAATTTTCTTTTCCGCCTCTTTTTCAAACTCTCGAAACATGAAAAAGATGTCAGTTTACCCCTCCATCAGACTCATCAAACTTAAATGATACAAGAATTTTCACCACGATGAGACCGAGTTACTCCTTCCCCGGGCGCGTTAAATTTACTATGATGGATTCATCCAAAGTATGAACTTATATGGCAAGCATATGCTATCACCTTCAATCTTGTGATAAAAAATAATCAGGTACTCACTAGAAATCGTGCGGGAAAGTGAAGGTGAACATCTCTTGTACTCTATGAAAAGGTAGAATGTTGCTCTTGAACATGACACTTATCGGTTGCTGGTGTCGAGTTTGAGTTATCCTCACTTCGTCACTTTCCTTACTCAGTTTGGGAAATCCATTTTTCCTCTCATATGATTATCTTACATTTTCATTATGACCTCTAATCCTATGTTGAGTCAAATTCTTCCAAATTCCAGAGACATGTCACCAATATGTTCAAGAGAAGTCATGTTTGCAGTCTTTTACCACTTATCCAGTGTCTGACCTTTCTGCCATTGTCCTTAATCAAATTTATCTACTCTACTACATCTTTCATTGTGTCGATGATGTGGGATACATTATGGATCTCCTTCGATGGATCACATCCTTTTGACTTCAATGCATTATCTAGGAAGATGATCTAGAAACTCCCTTCTAATACCTTGGAGGTTATATGCCTCAATGGAAAGTTCTTCGTATTTGACGAAAGTTTCACATCATTGGCCTTTGATTGAATGATTCCGCGGGTGTTTGACTTCAGCTTCATTATTCACACTTGTGGATTGTTTTATTGTACCTTTACAACCATTGGAATTATTGGTGGTTTCTCTCCTGCCTGTTAACGATTTACATCATTGATCGGTAATCACGTGGTTTTGTATCATGTTTGACTGTGACACATCTATTCACATGCTAGAATTTTTACATTGATCGGATCAGGACAAAGATGAAAACCCTAGATTTCATCTGATAAATCCAGGTTGCGAGGTGTTACTGTATATTCATAATTGTATACATGATCCTTTTCATATGGATGGCTGCATCCACATCGTGGATCCATACACATGATCCTTTATAGTTGTATGGTTGCGTCCATGTCGTGGATTCATGTAATATCAGATTCCTATTCAGTGATGTATCACTAGGTATGTTTATTTCAGATATATCTGATATGTATATGTATATGCTTGATTTGCAGGTCTCCTAATGGTGTTTTTTCAGTCCTTTCCTTGACTTGTAAAGCATTTCAGCCATCACTCCTTTTTATTCCTTCATGCTTTAGGGGGAAATGTTACACAATATTTTGTCACACTTCCTCTTCACTTCTTGTTCCACATCCTAAAGTGCCAAAATGTTATCAACTATGAAGTGTACTCATCATGAAATACATACTAAAAAATCCCTAAAGAATGGAAGAAAAACTGCACTGAGTCAATTCTGGAGATGGTTGTACTGAAACCCTAAATTTCAGGACCAACGCTCTTTGCTCCACTTCTTTTCCGTGTTGATGAAAAGTTGTATTTCTTTGACCTAGTGCTAGGAGCATGAGTTTTGATATGAAATCCCGTGTTGAACCTCTTCTGAAAAGTTTTCTCAAAATGGAGGAGAAGCTTCACATGCTAGAAACTTTAAGAACAATGAGCTAGGCATTGTTGGGTATACATATGGTTGAGCTCTCCCATTTGGATCTCTTGATCCTACCTATAAGGGCCTTCCCGTTAAGATGTGTACCTTCCTCCATATTTTGTGGATCCCTAACTCCCTCACCCTTCCTATAAATAAAATCCCCTCCATCCCCAAATGGTTGGTCATTGATTGCCTGCATTGCTATGCTCAGATTATGCCCAAATGTTGCCCATCTAACTTGAAAAGGAATGCTTGAAGAGTCTTATCTTGGACTTGGACATCCACCAAAAGGAGGTCCCCAACATCAAGGAAATGGTTGTATGGTTCCCTTTTTTAATCATTAATATATACATCTGATGTTCACTTTCCATAAATGTCTAAATATTTATGAATTTAGGTTGATACTCCTTGATATGTCAAGTAGTTTAGTTTGATATATACTATGTATGATCTTGTATCTCTTGTTGTATTTTGATCTCTTTTACTGGTATTCAGACGCAAGGGATAGCGAGGAGCAAGCTTGGAAGCTAACGGGTCGAAGTCATCATCAAAGGAGTGAGCAATTAGCATTAGAGTGAGGTAAGCTTCTCTCTCTCTCTTTGAATTTTTAAACATAAGCTAGGAAAGTATGCATTAGTTTGTTCAGTTTGTTGCTAGACCCACCAATTAGGCTAGAGAGGTCACCCCTATCTACATAGGGGATTTATCTTCATTGTTGGGCCTCAGTTTTGGTCTATTTTTGTTTAGGGAAACCTACTTAATCCTTATATTTTCCATCCATTTTCCATCACATCCATCTCATTTTGATGTATTTAATGCATATTCAGGTGTTTAATTTTAATTTTGCAATTTCTAGAAGTTTTTATGAAAATTGAGTTTCAAGTGCAATTTTGGACTAAATAAAAAATTCCCGTAATAACTATGTGGATGACATGTTTGCAGGACACTTGGGCTCGAGTTTGATGCATGGATGGATAGCTTGGGAACTAGGAATACCCTAAGTCCACTTGGTGAGGCTAGAACAAGCTTTATTAGGCCCGGTCAAGGCTGGTCAAACATGACTAGTCACCAGAAAATCCCTAGGAAATAGGGCAGTTTTGAGATTTTATGGGATTGACCATACTTCTTGGGATGAATTGGATGAGTTCGACTTAGATAGGTGGATATGAGTAGATATGAGTGTTAGAGATAATATAGATCAGTTTGTTTCATTAAACCTCTATTTAAAGCCAAGACTTTGATGACTTTTGTAATGGAATTTATATGTAACTTTTGTATAATTTGAGTTGGGATCTAATTTGAGGAACTTGTTTCATTCCAATTTATTTTTCATGCTTGGTTGATTTACTAAAGTTGCTGTAGTTGAGATTTCTTCAAGTGTGCAAGGCAAGGGTGGAGGGCCCCCACACCAAGCTAAGTACACTTCTTGGTTCAATTTTCATAGTTTTCATAGATTAGTTCTTGTTTCAAATGTATTTAGATGTGTGATGATTGCTGAATGAATATTGGCTTAATTCTAATCTACATATGAAGGAACACACAAGAATTTAAGTTAAATTCCCCTTCTATTTGATCTTGAACTAAAACTGAATTTCATTCTCCATTTCTTATTTGAAGTTATTGCTGCATTTCTGGTTTGAAGCAATGGTGATTGTGATATGGTAGGATTGTGAAGAAGAACAATCTAGACCTACTTAGTTAGGAGCCTCTTCTTTTACATCTTCTGCATCATAAACCATTGTTAAATTAGTGCTCTTAGATTTATCTTCATGAAAGTAGTATTGTAGGGAAGGACAACCTGGTTCTCCTAAGTTAGGAGCCTCTTCCCTCATATATTACATAAGTGAATTATAAATTGTTAAAATAGGTTTATATTTGTAAGACGTACTTCTTTAAATCTTCAAATTTTATCTTCTAAACTTTATTATATATGATGTCTGTACACAATGTATTTGCCTCTAAGTTTTACAAACCCGGATTGATAATTAAATACTTGTGTTAATTTAGTCAATAAATTAGCCCAACATTTTGGCGCCGTTGTTGGGGAGGTAAT
>APFE030751052.1:33951-53345 GCA_000404065.3 Pinus taeda | reverse complement strand
TGGGGAGGTAATTATCAGTATAGTCAAATAGAAGATAAACAAAATCACTAAAAAAATTTAGTTAGTATACATTTCTCTTAGTTATGTTTCTTTATGCCTAGAAATAGCGATCCTAAAAGTAGATTTCCAAACAAACCCCCCAATAAAAACATAAAATAAAAAAAAACTACAAAATCCATTTTCAAAGACAAGATCTAAAAAAAATGATGTTAAAGAATAAGCTACAACACTACTCCATTCTTCAACATTTCTCATCAAATCTTGATCAAATAAATCTTCATGTCCAAAATTTCATTAAAGTATATTTTTCAAATTTGGATATGAGTTTACTTTAGATTATGTTACGAAAATGGATGCACTGGAAATTCTCTTATACTTGAGAGAATGAATTATTTTTCTAAAATAGAATAGGATAGAATAGAATAAATAAACAAGTAGAATTAATTCGCAATAAGACTTCCATAATAAATTTGTTTCAAACAATTTCTTCAAATCGTTGTTCAATATTCATTTGAAAGGACTACATGGAAAAATGAAATAAGAACAAGCCTATTTTGGGTAACCATATATGATCATTTTGAAATCATGTTTTTTTACATATCTCTTTAAATCTAGTTTTGGAATCCATTTTTAAGTTTTCAATTTATATCACAAATAAAAATGTGATCAAGATCAAAACTAGGTCTCAAGTGAAATGTTGATGACAGAGTTAGTACAACCTATATTTTAAGTGTCTAATGGAAACATTTTTATCTGAAATTCATAGGGAATATAGCCCTTGGAATCTAGTTTCCAAATCAATTTGAATCACTTCAATCAGATATCATATGAAAAAGATATTCTTGAAATACTAACTGCTTGTCAAACAATCTGCTTGGTGACAATTCTAGGTCTTGACTGTTCAATGGCATATTTGACATACCAAATCATCTTCTTTTCAAAACCTGTTTATATAAGAGATATATGTTCAAGTCTAGGTTAAGGCACAATTTTAATAATCCCATTTGGAGATGAAATGAAGACGTTATGCTACATTTAGTGACTACATGTCTTCAAAACAGCGTAGTAAAACTTTGCCTCCTAGGCGTGTTCATCACCAATTTTGTGATATCAAGACTAAGAATTTTTAAAATCTGTTTCTACTGGAACTACAAAACTTAATCTAATTTAATCTCCAAGGGGAATCACCTTGATCCGATCTTTATCAAAGACGTTACGCTTCAAATAGTGACTGTTGGTCTAGTTACAAATTCACAAGCAGCTCTATCAAACATGGCACTCCTTATAATTTTTACCATATCATTTTAAATCATTTTGAAAACCTGTTTATATAGGAGGTAGCCATATGAATTCACTTCAACTTGGCTTTGGAATCACTCTAATAGGATATCAAATGAATATTTTGTAAAAAAAATACTACTAGGAGGTCTAGGTTGGCCACCATTCCTCAAAGGGGTAAACAAATGCATTATGTTTGTCTATCATATTTGGACTTGTTTTCTAAGCAATTCTTGTAATGCTTTACATATATATTAGAAGAATAGAGACTTTACACCTCTCTTCCTCCATCATCTAATGTTGTATTGCAGGCAAGTGCTATGTTTTTGCAGGTCATAAGAAGAATGAAGGAGTGAAATCCATGGATGAAGTAATTTACAAAGTCAAATTCATATTTCAGAATATGAATACAAATGTTCAAGTCAAAGCAAAGTGAAAATTCACCCGATGTTGAGTTCAGTAAATGAAACTCAAACTCTTGAAGCTTGCTCTTAGATGTTGACCAACAACACCAACAAACCCTACAACATGATCAAGATCAGGGCAAAAAGACATGAAGATAATCATCAGAAGAAGCAGTCAAGATCAGTACTATGTCAAGTCACATCAATATTCAAAGAAGCCTTTCATATTTAATTCATATTGTTCATGATTTGATCCATCATCCATACTGTATGTTAAGCTCGGTGACCATGCATGTTGAAGTCCAGATTTACTACTACATCATGACTTCAATATAACCTATTTTCATAAGCTTTCATACTTCCCTACTCCATTACACCCCACCTCCATTCAGAAAAGAAAAAAGAAAAAATAGAAAAAGGTCAAAAATAATAAAGGAGTTTGGTTGTGAAAATCCACGAAAGTGGCACAATACAAATTCGAATTCATATAGGAAAACCAACTAGTTTGGCCAATATGAATTCTCTATTTTGTTTTACCATTTCTTCAGTTTGTGTTTGCAAGAATAATCCTCCAGAATAAAGAATACTTGAGGAAAAGTATTCCCATCAACAAGGGGGGAAGGTTCGCAAAAATAAACTTAGTTGTGTAGTTGAATTGACGACAGAACTTGTATTGTTGACAGTTGGGACCTGAAATATTTTTGAAATCAATTGCAGAGGGACCTGAAATGTTAGCAAAAACATGTATATATTGCATCAAAATGTACATGACATAAGGGACCTGAGTTATTATGAATCAATTGCAGAGGGACCTGAACGACATCAACAATCAATGGACCAGAATCAATGAAGGATGCTAGAACATGAAGCATAAATAAGCTCTATGTTTCTATCTATCTACGATATTCGATCAAGACAACTTCATCCAATATTGTTAAAGAACAACAACATTCATCCAATACTACAGGGAAGTACAAGTATCGTAAGTGCACAATTTTGTTCTTGTAAATTCAATTTTTTGTAGAAATTTTTAGACATTGTGAAAATTGAGTTAATACCTAAATGCATATTTTATATTCATTACATTTTCCTCATCCTATACCCATTATCCTATATTCTACATTTTCATTTACCCTATACCTAATCCAATGTACATATGTACATTCATTCCATAACCCTAACATTTCATAACCCTAAATATCATTCTCTATTTACCTATATTTATTTTCTACATTCCATATTCATTTCATAACCCTAACCCTAAGTAGTTTTTCATAAAGTAAAAGGGATCAAAGTGAGGATTTAAAAAGTTGAACCTGCAAAAACAAAGCAAGCATCAATCCTAATTTTAAACATGACCTAAAAATGGTCATTTTAAAATTATGAGAAATATTTCAGAAAGGCAATACATGTGCAGACACAACTTTAAATTATGAGCAATATGAGAAATATTTCAAATACATGTGCAAAGGAAATAAGAAATGCAATATTTCAAAAGGAAATATATGCACATTTTTGAAAGGAAGTGACAAAGGGTAAGGTTATTATCATCAAACATGCACATTTCTTTTAAAGGAAATACATCAACGAAATGTATTAAACATTATATGTGCATTTTGAAAGGGAATACAGAAAGGAAATATATCATAAGGCAAAAATTTCACAAGGAAATGCGCGCTAAAACATTTGCATGTTGCACATATGCAATATATTGAAACATATTGAAGGCACACCGTTTAAAACATATGAATTTGCATGGCTTCATAATGAAACATGGAGGTATAAGGTAGGCAGGCTTGCGGTCATATACGCAGTGTAATGTCATATGGTATGGCAGCATAATTGATAGTAGGTGGGGGCTATGATTTAAACACACAAGTCCAAACCAAACACATGAATTACACACGCCTTCAAGCACGTACGTGGTTTGAGCAACATGGCATGGAGGTACATGTAAACCGTCAAACATTTGCATGGTAGGTGCACTGTAAGCTGCATAGGAAGACTGCCATGACCTGCATACAGACAAGCTTGAATTCAAATTAGTAAAACAGTCAAAGGTATGGTGATTTGATATGCAAAAAAGCTTAATGGTATGTGCACGACATTCTGGTCAGAGGATAGCAAACAAAACAGTCAAACATATTTTAAAAACAACAACGAAAACCCTGTACAACTACAATCAATTGTAAAAACGTTTTGAAATGAACCCTGTACGTTCAACAGAGAAGAGATCCGCCATTTTTGAAGCTTAGAAATGTAAATTTCTTTGCCATCACAGTGGTTTGAGGCTCAGGAAAGATGGTAGATGCGGAAAGAAGCAAAATTTTTTGACAGCGGAGGAGAGGATGCAACCATGGCAGCTTCAGGTATGCATAACGAAAAATGACTTGGAAGGTAAAAAAAGGGTCAAACTACATTTAAACAAACTCTGTAATTTTATTTTCCATAATTAAAATGCAACCCAGCTCAGTGATTGAGCCTTATATCGTGTGAACGAAGCTGGAGCCATAAAAAATGCGGAGAGAAATGCAAAGCTAAGCAAGGCAACGTAGAAATAAGGCAGTTATACATAATATTTAACGCTAAGTTAAATCCCATGGATTGCGCAGGCGAATAAGGTAAGATCAGATGTTTAATAAATGCAACAGAGGTTCATGAGGAAATCTCGGGATTTTTCTAAAGATCGCCGGGATATGAAAGCACACAACTCTTGTTTGTCATCCATTTGTGCCACCAGTTAGCACGCTAAAACGTTATGAAGCGTAGGAGACGAATCACGACACTTCATCAGGTAAATTGATTTCAATCCTCCATGAAATCACCAAGTTTGTTAATAAAACAGAGTGTTGAATACATCGTGAGTTTAAATGCACAGGTAGTGGGCTTAATTGCACAATCATGGTATAGCTGGAGATAAATGTTTTTTGCATCTTCCACGAAGAGTCTGTTAATAAATATTGGTTACATGAACTCAGGACTTTGAGTAGGATAAACACGTAGCCTATGTGATCCAAAAAAGAAATCACGTTGCATTGTATTACAGTTTGACTACATGTTGGAAGTAATGAATAAAAAGTTTGAGTGAAATCCTGAAAACATGTAGTTCGTTGAGCCTAAACTACACCTTTACATGCATTTCTATGATCAAACAGTCAAGTTTCAGCTTCGATGCATGAAGGAATGGGTCTTTAAAAACAAAGTGTGCACTTGTGTTTGAAGATTTGGGTTTACATTTGAATACTGAGAGCCAAAATTACATTAACTATCATATGTTGATGTAGTGTTTGATATTGGTCCTTGGGCAATATGAGAGTTCTGTTATATACACAGTGAGCATTTTCTAAGCATAATGAGTGTAACTTTTATATCATTTTTTTTTCTGACACAGTGGGCACATTTTTCTCAAAACAGTGCTTCAGAAGACAGGAATCGAAACATGAGTTTCTGACCAATGGTTTGAATTCAACAATCAGGAAATGAAGAAGTGACTCTAGTTTGATGTCATAGGAATATGTTAAGAAAAACGAAAATCGAAAGGAGGAATTATGATATGATTTCGTTTCTTTTTTGTATATTTCTTTTCCAAAACAGAGTTCAATTTTTTTCTTACAGAAGTGTGTATAAAGATGGATATTTTGTTTGCATGAACAGAGCAGAGATGTTGCAAAGACAGAGACAAAGGAGTTTAAAAATAAAATAAAAAAATTTGATGAAACAGAGGATAGAATATAAGAAATAGATTAATAAAAACATGTTTATTATGTTTTTATAATCTTTTTATATCAAATCTTTGTGTTTGCGGAAGCAGAACTTCATATTTTTGAAGATTGGTCTCATCTCTTTGTCAAGGGCATTAGAAAAGAGGTAAGCAGGATGCTGGAGAAATATTTGAAGAAAAATTGTTTTCAAATTGAATGATCATTCAATCTCAGAAATGCATTTCAATTTTGAGAAGCTATTATTTTTCGTTGCTTTTTCTGGGCAAATGACACTGAAATTTGAAAAACAAAAACATGGGTTTTCTTCAGAACGAGCCTAGATAGGCTCCATGCAAGCAGTTTTCTCAAATTCATTTATATTTGAGATATGTTTATGGTTCTTTTGACCCATATTTTGCAGACTGCATGGGTAAACAAGTGGCTAAATTGAAAGTGAATGCCTAGACATAAAAAAAAAATTGCTTCTTTTAATGAGATGTAAGGGCAACTAGATATTGGATCCTTTGAGTAAAATTGTTGATTTGAGAGGGACACGAATCCTGTGTCGGAATGTATTGCAAAATTAAATTTTTATTTGTTGTCTGAAGCTGCTCATCCAGAATGATATATTGGTAAAGAATGTCATCCACAAGAAAAGAGAAGAAGTACATGAAAGCATAGATATCCTTTTACAGGTAGCTCAAGAGAAAGCTTCATTTTCAAGGGACAGAGCCATCGGTAGAATAGCAAGGGAGGTCAGCATATAGAGGCAGAAGATCAATGAGACGAAGACAAGCATGGGGACATGCTTAAAGATCAGCAAGGGGGAGATGTTGGGCCTCAGTTTTGGTCTATTTTTGCTTAGGGAAACCTACTTAATCCTTATATTTTCCATCTGTTTTCCATCACATCCATATAATTTTGATTTATTTTATGCGTATTCAGGTGTTTAATTTTAATTTTGCAATTTCTAGAAGTTTTTATGAAAATTGAGTTTCAAGTGCAATTTTGGACTGAATCAGAAATTCCCGTAATAGCTATGTGGATGACATGTTTGCAGGACACTTGGGCTCGAGTTTGATGCATGGATGGACAGCTTGGGAACTAGGACTAAGCTAACTCCACTTGGTTTGGCCAGAAAAAGCTTTATTAGGCCCGGTCAAGGTTGGTCAAACATGACTAGTCACCAGAAAATCCCTAGGAAATAGGGCAGTTTTGAGATTTTATGGGATTGACCATATTTTTTGGGATGAATAGGATGAGTTCGAATTAGATAGGTGGATATGAGTAGATATGAGTGTTAGAGATAATATAGATCAGTTTGTTTCATTAAACCTCTATTTAAAACCAAGACTTTGATGGCTTTTGTAATGGAATTTATATGTAACTTTTGTATAATTTGAGTTGGGAGCTAATTTGAAGAACTTGTTTCATTCCAATTTGTTGTTCATGCTTGGTTGATTTACTAAAGTTTCTGTAGCTGAGATTTCTTCAAGTGTGCAAGGCAAGGGTGGAGGGTCCCCACACCAAGCTAAGTACACTTCTTGGTTCAATTTTCATAGTTTTCATAGACTAGTTTTTGTTTCAAATGTATTCAGATGTGTGATGATTGCTGAATGAATATTGGTTAATTCTAATCTACATATGAAGGGACACACAAGAATTTAAGTTAAATTCCCCTTCTATTTGATCTTGAACTAAAACTGAATTTCTTTCTTCATTTCTTATTTGAAGTTATTTCTGCATTTCTGGTTTGAAGCAATGGTGATTGTGATATAGTAGGATTGTGAAGAAGGAAAATCTGGACCTCCTTAGTTAGGAGCCTCTTCTTTTACATCTTCTGCATCATAAACCATTGTTAGTTAGTGCTCTTAGATTTATCTTCATGAAAGTAGTATTGTAGGGAAGGACAACCTGGTTCTCCTAAGTTAGGAGCCTCTTCCCTCATATATTACATAAATGAATTAGAAATTGTTAAAATAGATTTATATTTGTAATATGTATTTCTTTAAATCTTTAAATTTTATCTTCTAAACTTGATTATATCTGATGTCCATATACTGTGGATTTGCCTCCAAGTTTTACAAACCCAAATTGATAATTAAATACTTGTGTTAATTTATGTTAATAAATTAGCCCAACATTTTGGCGCCGTTGCCGGGGAGGCAATTATCAGCATAGTCAAATAGAAAATAAACAAAAACACTAAAAAATTAGTTAGTATACATTTCTCTTAGTTATGTTTCTTTATGCCTAGAAATAGAGATCCTAAAATTAGGTTCCCAAAACAAAACCCCCCAACAAAATCATAAAATCAAAAAAAATAACTACCAAATCCATTTTCAAGACAAGATCTAAAAAATGATGTTAAAGAATAGGCTACAACACTACTCCATTCTTCAAAATTCTTTCTCATCAAATCTTTATGATCAAATAAATTGTCATGTCCAAACATTCATTAAAGTATATTTTTCAATTTTGGATATGAGTTTACTTATGATCTTGTTACGAAAATGGATGCACTGGAAATTCTCTCATACTTGAGAGAATGAATTATTTTTCTAAAATAGAATAGGATAGAATAGAATAAATAAACAAGTAGAATGAATTCACAATAAGACTTCCATAATAAATTTGTTTCAAAGAATTTCTTCAAATCAGTGTTCAATATTCGTTTGAAAGGACTATATGGAAAAATGCAGAAAAAACAATCCTATTTTGGGTAACCATATAGGATCATTTTTAAATAATTAAATCTAGTTTTGGAATCCATTCTAAAGTTTTCAATTTATATCACAAATAAAAATGTTATCAAAATCAAAACTAGGTCTCAAGTGAAATGTTGAGGACAGAGTTAGTACAGCCTATATTTGAGGTGTCTAATGGAACCATTTTTATCTAAAATTCATAGGGACGATATCCCTTGGAATCTAGTTTCCAAATCAATTTGAATCACTTCAATCAAGTATCATATGAAAAAGTTATTCTTGAAATACTAACTGCTTGTCGAACAATATGCATGGTGACAATTCTAGTTCTTGACTATTCATTGGCATATTTGAAATACCAAATCATCTTCATTTCAAAACCTGTATATATGGGAGATACATATTCAAGTCTAATTTAAGATACAATTTGAATCATCCCATTTGGAGGTGAAATGAAAAAGTTATGCCACATTTAGTGACTACATGTCTTCAAAACAGTATAGTAAAACTCTGCCTCCTAGGTTTGTTCATCACCAATTTTGTGATATCAAGCCTAAGAATTTTTAAAACTTGTTTCTACTGGAGAGATAAAAATGAATCTATGTTAATCTCCAAGTGGAATCATATTGATCTGATCTTTATCAAAGAAGTTACACTTCAAATAGTGATTGTTGGTCTAGTTAAAAATTAACAAGCAACTCTATCAAACATGGCACTCCTCACAATTTTTGCCATATCATTTTAAACCATTTTGTAAACCTTTTTATACTGAAGGTAGCCATATGAATTCACTTCAACTTGGCTTTGGAATCACTCTAATTCGATATAAAATGAATATTTTGTAAACAAAATACCGCTAGGAGGTCTAGGCTGGCCACCATTCCTCAAGGGGTAAATAAATGCATTTTGTTTGTATATCATCTTTGGACTTGTTTTCTAAGAAATTTTTGTAATGATTCACATATTTATTGGAAGAAGAGAGATTTTACATCTCTCTTTCTCCATCATCTAATATTGTATTTCAAGCAAGTGCTATGTTTTTGCAGGTCATAGGAAGAATGAAGGAGTGAACTCCATGGATGAAGTAATTTTCAAAGTCAATTTTAAATTCATATTCCAGAATATGAATACAAATGTTCAAGTCAAAGCAAAGTGAAAATTCACCTAATGTTGAGTTCATTCAACGAAACTCAAACTCTTGAAGCTTGCCCTTAGATGTTGACCAACAACACCAACAAACCCTACAACATGATCAAGATCAAGGCAAAAAGACATGAAGCTAATCATCAGAAGACAGTCAAGTTCAGTACCATGTCAAGTCACATCAATCCCCAAAGAAGCCTTTCATATTGAATTCATATTGTTCATGATTTCATCCATCATCCATACTGTATGTTAAGCTCCGCGATCATGCACGTTGAAGTCCAGACTTATTATCTATCCATTTACTACTAAATCATGACTTCAATATAACCTATTTTCATAAGCTTTTCATACTTCCCTACTTCATTACACCCCACCTCCATCCAGAAAAGGAAAAAATAAAAAATATATAGAAAAAGATCAAAAATAATAAAGGAGTTTGGTTGTGAAAATCCACAAAAGTGGCACAATACAAACTCGAATTCATATCGGAAAACCAACTTGTTTGGCCAATATGAATTCTCTATTTTGTTTTGCCATTTCTTCAGTTTGAGTTTGCAGGAATCATCCTCCAGAATAAACAAGACTTGAGGACAAGTCTTCCCATCAGCAAGGGGGGAAGGTTCGCAAAAAGAAACTTAGTTGTTCAGTTGAATTGATGACGGAACTTGTATTTTCGGGAGTTGGGACTTGAAATATTTTTGAAATCAGTTGTAGAGGGACCTCAAATGTTAGCAAAAACATGTATATATTGCACAAAAATGTACATGACAGAAGGGACCTGAGTTATTATGAATCAATTGCAGAGGGACCTGAACAACATCAACATTCAATGGACCAGAATCAATGAAGAACGTAGAACGGGAAGCATAAATAAGCTTTATGTTTCTACCTATCTACGATATTCTAACAAGACAATTTCATCCAATATTGTTAAAGAACAACAACATTCATCCAATACTATCAGGGAAGTACAAGTATAGTAAGTGCACAATTTTGCTCTTGTAAATTCATTTTTTTTGTAGAAATTTTTAGACTTTGTTAAAATTGAGTTAATACCTGAATGCATATTTTATATTCATTACATTTTCCTCACCCTATACCCATTATCTTAGACCTAATCCTATATTTATATTCTATTCATTCCATAACCCTAACATTCCATAACCTTATGTACATCCTATATTCATTTCATTTCATAATCCTAACCCTAAGTATTTTTCCATAAAGCAAAAGGATCAAAATGAGGATTTAATAAGTCAAAATTTGCACAACCATAGCAAACATTAATATTATGGAGATAATTTTAAACATGACCTAAATGGTCATTTTAAAATTAAGAGATATATTGAAATACATATGGAACATCACGCAAACAAAATTGAAATGATTAAACCTTATCATTGCATAAGGATATGATGCAATAAGGTGAAGTTATAGTGGCAAATGGAATACGATATGATGGCAAACCTTATGGAAATATGCAACGATATCAACCATATGGTAAAGGGTAAGGTTAATATCATTTCAATAAATAGCAAACATGCGCATTATGTAAGCCATTAAATCAAAACGATTTATGAAGTGTATGGTTCATATAATGGAAATAAAATGAAAAGTGAAGAATGGTGAATGCAAGCAGCTGTAGGTAGTAGTGAAAGTGCAAAACAAAACCATGCTTCATGCAACAACGTGGAAATCAAAACAAACAAAACATATGATAGTCAAAGGATAAGCCATGATAGTATTGCGGGTTGGTTGCAGGATAGCTACAACGGATTGGAGGAAACAGCCATGAATCATAAGGTATATCAGCAACAACATAATGAATCAACCTGAGTTATAATGCAATGAACGTTTGATGCTATTTAATACAGAAAAGTCAAAGGTTCTGTGCATGATATCCAGTCAATAGGACAGCAAAAAAACATTTTGAAAAACGTTTTGGTAAAAAACCTTGTGCGTTTTAACAGAGCTACAGCTACAGTCAATAGGACAGTAAAATGGTAAAAACGTTTTGAAAAAACCTTGTGCGTTTTAACAGAGCTACAGCTCCACAGAACCATAACACACTCTCTCATCTATTGAAGCTGTAAAAAGGCTTGTACACCGTGGATCCAGAGAACATGGCCACAGGAAGGATGCAACCATGGCAGCTTCAGGTACGCAAAACAGAAGATGACTTGGAGAGGTAAAAAAAAGTCAAACTACATTTAAAAAAACTTTGTAATGTTATTTTCCACAATTAAAATGCAAACCCAGCTCAGTGATTGAGCCTTTCACCGTGTGAAAAGAAGCTGGAGCCATAAAAAAAATGCAGGGAGAAATGCTAAGTAAAAAAAAAGGCATGGAACTATAATTGAACAAGAAAGAGCAGCGAAAGAAATAGGAGAAGATGTTATGGAAAAATAGGAAGGATAGGCATCGGTTTTAACATGAGTTGAAAAACGAAATTTCTGTTCGTCGAGTGGATTAAAGCACACTAACAAACTCCAAAAATTGCACAGAAGAGGCAGGTAAGGTTCCGGATTTTTACTAGTAATGAATGGATTTTATGGTTAGTAAATCTCGAGATAGTTTTGATAAGTGTCATAAAGCTCGAGTTAGAAAATGGTCTTTGCCACCAGTCAGCACGCTAAGGCATTGAAACAAAGGTTGAGGAAATATTGGGATTTTTCGCTGAAATATGGATTGTTTGTTATTTATTTAAAAATATATGCCACCAGTTAGCAAATAAGAGCGCTTAACAGTGGAAAACAGGAGAGGAATCAAGGCACTTCATCAGGTAAATTGATTTCAATCCTCCATGAAATCACCAAGTTTGTTAATAAAACGGAGTGTTGAATACATCGTGACTTTAAATGCATAGGCACTGGGCTTAATTGCACAATCAATAAACTGTGACATAGCTGGAGATTAAAAAAAACGAAATGAACTCAGTTGTGTATGAAAAATCTTCCAGGGGAATTCAAAACAGAGTTTGTTCATATATTTTGATTGCATGAAATAAGGAGCTTTGTGTAGTTTTGTAAAATGTATAGCAACCAAGTTTACAACTACACTTGTTCATTTTTATTTATCAAACAGTGTGACAGGAATTTCAGTTTGATTTCATAATGGAAATGATCAACGAAAACAGTGTGCAGGGTTCATAATGAGAAAAGCAATTCATTGATTATAAGCAATGAAGTGTTGTATATTGATTACTGCATGTTGATTATATAAACAATAAGGTACGAGTGCACATACAATGGCTTCAATTCAACAATCTTAAGAAAAATGAAAACCGAAAGGAGGAATTATGATATGATTTCGTTTTTTTGTATATTTCTTTTCCAAAACAGAGTTCAATTTCTTTCTTACAGAAGTGTGTATAAAGATGGATATTTGGTTTGCATGAATAGAGCAGAGTGTTGACAAACAGGGACAATATTGCTGCAAAGACAGAGACAAAGGAGTTTTTTTTTTTAATTTTGATGAAACAGAGGATAGAATATAAGACATAGATTAATGAAAACATGTTTATTATGTTTTTATAATCTTTCTATATCAGAACTTTGTATTTGAGGATTGGTTTCATCTCTTTGTCAAGGGCATTAGAAAAGAGGTAAGCAGGATAGTGGAGAAACATTTGAAGAGAAAAATTGATTTCAAATTGAATGATCATTCAATCTCAAAAACGCATTTCAATTTTGAGACGCCATTATTTTTAGTTGCCTTTTTCTAAGTAAAATAAAATGAAATTTGAAAAACAAAAACATGGGTTTTCTTCAGAACAAGCCTAATTAGGATCCTGAAGGCATTTTTCTCAAATTCATTTCTATTTCAGATATTTTTATGGTTCTTTCAACCCCTATTTTGCAGATTGTGTGGGTAAAACAGTGGCTAAATTGAAAGTGAATGCCTAGACATAAAAAATTTACTTCTTTTAGTGAGATAGAAGAGCAACTGGATATTGGATCCTTTGAGTAAAATTGTTGAGATTGCTAATTTGAGAGGGACATGAATCTTGTGTGAGAATGTATTGCAAAATTCAAGTTTTATTTGTTGTCTTCTTTGAAGTTGCTCATCCGGAATGACTTATTGGTGTTTTATCATCAAAGAAGGAATAGTGTGAAGTTTTTGAATTTGTATGTTGATGGTGAAACCTCATCACACAGTGGAGACATTCTTGTTCCCATCACTCCAGAATACATAGCCCAAGCCATAATTTTTCCATTGATAGGTAAAGAATGTCATCTACAAGAAAAGAGAAGAAGTACATGAAGGCATAGGTATCCTTTTACAGGTAAAGAAAGCTTCATTTTCAAGGGTCAGAGCCACAGGTACATCAGTAGGCCAGTCAGCATATAGAAGTAAAAGGTCAAAAGGAAGAAGCAAGCATGAGGACATGCTTGAAGATCAACAAGGGGGAGATGTTGGCCCTCAGTTTTGGTCTATTTTTGCTTAAGAAAAATTACTTAATCCTTATATTTTCCATCCATTTTCCATCACATCCATCTCATTTTGATGTATTTTATGCATATTCAGGTGTTTAATTTTAATTTTTAAATTTCTAGAAATTTTTATGAAAATTGAGTTTCAAGTGAAATTTTGGACTGAATCAGAAATTCCCGTAATAGCTATGTGGATGACGTATTTGCAGGACACTTGGGCTCGAGTTGGATGCATGAATGGAAATCTTGGGAATTAGGACTGAGCTAACTCCACTTGGTTCGGTCAAAACAAGCTTTATTAGGCCCGGTCAAGGTTGGTCAAACATGACTAGTCACCAGAAAATCCCTAGGAAATAGGGTAGTTTTGATATTTTATGGGATTGACCATATTTCTTGGGATGAATTGGATGATTTCGACCTAGATAGGTAGATATGAGTAGATATGAGTGTTAGAGATAATATAGATTAGTTTGTTTCACAAAACCTCTATTTAAAGCCAAGACTTTGATGGCTTATAAATGTAATTTATATGTAACTTTTGTATAGTTTTATGCTGAGACACTTTGGAGTTTGAAGCTAATTTGAAGAACTTGTCTCATTTCAATTTTTTTTTCATGCTTGGTTGATTTACTGAAGTTATTGTAGCTGAGATTTCTTCAAGTGTGCAAGGCAAGGGTGGAGGGCCCCCACACCAAGCTAAGTGCACTTCTTGGTTCAATTTTCATAGGTTTCATTAGATTAGTTCGTTTCAAATGTATTTAGTGTGTTGATTGCTGAAGAATTATTGTTTATTCTAATTACATATGAAGGGACACAAGGAATTTAAGTTAAATTCCCCTCATTGATCTGAACTAAACTGAATTTCATTCTCCATTTCTTATTTTGAATTTATTTCTGCATTTCGGTTTGAAGCAATGGTGATTGTGATATAGTAGATTGTTGAGAAGGACAATCTGGACCTCCTTAGTTAGGGAGCCTCTTGCTTTACATCTTCTACATCATAAACCATTGTTAATTAGTGCTCTTAGATTTATCTTCATGAAAGTAGTATTGTAGGGAAGGACAACCTGGTTCTCCTAAGTTAGGAGCATCTTCCCTCATATATTACATAAATGAATTAGAAATTGTTAAAATAGGTTTATATTTGTAATATGTATTTCTTTAAATCTTTAAATTTTATCTTCTAAACTTGATTATATCTAATGTCCATATACTGTGGATTTGCCTCCAAGTTTTACAAACCCGAATTGATAATTAAATACTTGTGTTAATTTATGTTAATAAATTAGCCCAACACTTTGGTCTTCTCATCCTTGAGATATGACACATACATCAACAACTCCAAGAACTTAATCGTGTACTCCTCATCTGTCATAGATCCCATCTTCAACTCATATAACTCCTTGGCCTTTTCGTCATAGTACCTCTCTAACAAGTACTTCTTCCTAAAAAGTATCTTGAATTCATGCCAACTCAGTTTCTCTATCTTGATGTATTTGACATGCTTCACATCTTCCCACTAGATGTATACTTTCCCTTTTAGGCTAAAAATAGATATCTTGGCCTTCATGTTCTTTATGTAATCATGCATCTCAAATAACTTCTACATCCTAAGAAACCATGCCCCTAAATCTTCTAGCTTCTTCAAATCTCCATCAAATGTAGGTGACTTGGGTTTCTTGAACTCATCCAAAAAATATCCCTTGTCACTCCTCCTGTAAGGACAATAGCAATGATGAGCATGATACATGTCCCAAACAAAAATAGAGTTTAACCCATATCCACTACCTCTCCTATAAGGTGTATCCAAGAACCTGCCATCTATGACTGTCTCATCTCTATCCAACCTATGCCCACCATGAGACTTGCTAACATATGCCCCATTAGTCATGTCCTCCTGTCCATAACTAATCCATGCTTGTCCTTGTCTTTGCAAGTATGGAAAGCTCTGAAGGATGATTGGATTGACCTCTGCTTATTTCTCCTGTGCCCTGGCAAGTCTTTCATATGACTGAATGATCCTATCATTATCTGATTTCTACATTTAAACTTCTCAAGGTGTCTGATATGTTAGAGAGTACCCATCTCTTGGTTGCTCATTTTATTTGTAAGGAGAGTCTCGTGAACTGTAATCCACCATTTTTTTAGTCACCTATGATCCTCTTCTTCCTATAAACATACCATGTTTGATAAACCAAATACAAACATAATCAACATACCTCAATGAAGTTCAGTGGAGGTTATCTCATCTACAAAATCAGTCCATATTAGCACAATACATGTATATGCATAATCATATCAATATACTGACATCATACATGATAATACTAATTGCCTCATACAAAACAACCATAACCATGAAAATGCATGCATTACAACCATGTAGAAAACTAACATGCAAGCATGACAAGCACATTCTGCCCATTCAGTCCAATTATTTGAACCATGTTGTGGTACCAATCTATAAATGCCTCCTCCCACATTTAACCACTTTCATAGGCTTGCTGGGGTAAACATGAGATGAGGGCTACTATAGCATAAGTCAACTTCCTAAGTATAGTTAAAGAAGTGGAGTTGACAAACTAAAACTTTACCAACCTTCCTCGGGAGCTACAGGACACCTAGGAGCTAAACAACCACTCCCAATGCCCAAACCCTGAGCTGGAATGAATTTTTAGTGACTTGAGCTCCCAACCACATGCATGACAAGGCCTCCATGTGGTCGAGGGCCTCCAACTGCATGCATAAGCCTACCAAGTAGCGGTTGTGACCTAAATTCTCTAGTTCAAAGGGTGTGGTCCTGAATTTTGAGCCTAAATTCCAGGTTATCCTTTAGACCACTGCCCATAACTCAGTGAGACTTTCCAGAATGATAAATAACATCAAGACAAGGCCATTCCTACAATACTTGATCAAAGACTTGACCTAACCAAGCCTAACCATGATAGCCATTTCGTCAAACATATTGAGAGCATGTAATATACAAGTCATGAATTCATATCTAAACATAAGGGTTTAATACTTATCTAAGAATCATCAAGAAGGTCTAATGTCCTCTCATAATAGTTGCAATAACCTTTGCTAGCTCTTGCATTCAATAACCATTCATCAACTAATCAAAACATGTCAAGATCCATAGCTAGAATCTGTTATGAAACCATGCTCATAACCAACATATAACTAGAATAATAACCATGATAGAACAACCATCAAATCCATATAATAACAAGTACAAGAAAAATCCAACAAAGTCAGGACTTCCACATACCACCTGACCATAAATTGAGTGTAACCAAATCTTTCTTTCATCCAATCACACCTATGCCACATTCCAAGCATGAATGTGGTACTCAAGATGAAAACAACCAAGGCTTCCCATAGATTAAAATACATCCACCCTCATTCTCCCATGATCCATCCAAAACTAGTCAAGAGATCACATAAGCAAAACAATACATAAACAACCAGGGCTTCCTGGAGATTAAACCACCACCACCCTCAGGATTTATCGCAATCTCGCCAAAATCGGTTACGGGATTACTAATCCCAAAATAAGCTTGAATGCCTCAAAATTTATTTACCAATACCTTGAGGAATTTTCATGTCTCCACCCTCAAGCTTTTCTATAATCCCACCAAAATCAATCAAGGTATTCCTAGGTCCTATGGGAATCTTGATGAGACCACCTCACCTAGTTCCAAAACCATCCAAAAATCCAAAGCTTAACCAAATAAAAGAACTCCATCACACAATAGTATCCAGAATTGGCAAGGAAATGTTGAAAACAATATCACACCTAGATAAACCCATGCCAACGACAGCAAGAGAACGAAGTACACACATGCATGTACCAAGAATTCACAAACCATCTAGGAAATAACAAATGCAACCTATTACCTGCAAGTAAACTTGTTGAAACTACTTGATCCAAATTTTCCTTGCTTTCCCTTGCCTTCTTGTCCTTCCTTTACTTTCCTTTCTCCAGTGCTAGAGTGCTCCAAGAATGATGTAAGTGTGCAATAGTATGAGAGAATAGAGAGAGCTTAAAAATTGAACCAAAAAAAGATAAACTAGCAAAAGCTACAATTGACAAAAGTTGTGAATTGATACTCATAAGCCTTTTTATCATTGAGGCCTCTATTTTCTTCAATTTTCCTCACATGCAAACATGTGACCTTTCATATCCCTTTTCTCCTATTTTCTTTATTTTTCATAAATAAAATCCCAAATAATCCTCTTTACCTTTGCTAATTTCCTCAGCCATAATAAACCAAATTAACGCCCACTAGAATGTTTTGCCCAACATTCATCTTGGAATATGTGTCCCATGACCTTGGTCTTATTTTTCCTTTATTCACTTTATTACATGAACTTTTAACTTGGGTTTTTTACATATATACTCATCATACATGGAGCGACTTCCTATATACCCAAGGGTATGTGGAAAAATGATCCTATATACTATGAAGTACATGTAAAACTAGCCATCCCTGGGATGTAACGTAGACCGTTAATGACAACTCCTACATTTAGAGATGCTACACACGTCTTCTAGCCTACACCACTAAATGTGGTTTTAATGTTTCAAATGCTCCTTAGATTCATTGATAAATTTTAAAGTTTGTCTTGAATTAAGGTTTCGGTTTCAAGTGTCAAAATAAATTCACCTAAACTCTTAAAATGAAACTAGCATGAGATAACTCTTTTCATTCGATGAATATATAACTAAAGGAAGGGAAGAGGTTTCAATTCAATCAATGCAGAAAACAAATCTTCCAAACACAACCTTCAAAGGAACTATTCCAATTTGACTATCTCAAAGACTTAATGCATAAGTGTAGGTTTTAACCCCGTACATAAATTACCTGCATACGAATTCTAAAACATAGAAAATAAACAATGCGAGAGCATAACACATAAAACACATATACATAGAGATTTTCCCCTGGATCCCAAAACTGGGACTACCAACTTGATTTTTCATTATGTTCCTTTCAATGTTATAATACATATTTATACATGTTGAAGCATCCAATACCATGGACCGAAAACCATCGCGTCTAAAAAACATGTGCGAAAATCATGCACAAAACCATAGGTGGGTCCGCCCAACCTAACATAGGGTCCAAAACCAAAATTTTACGGGGCGTTGTCTTGGACCCCATAAAGTGGGGTTACGGGTACACCTCAAACCCCCTGTAACCCCACCCCCCACTACACAATCAGTGCAATGAAGGGGGGCTACACCCCCCCTCTAACCCCCCAGTTAACTACGTGGGCTAGTCGTGGAAAGAATATAACACAACCCAACATCCTCCCACTTGTTGGTTTCTTTCCATAGGGGACCACAACAGAGATTAGTCATTTATCTAGCCCTGCAATGCCCATTGTTTCTCTACACCAAGAGAACTTCTCAGAGCTCACAGATTTTTTCAATGCATCTGTAGTATTCTTCAAAGTGTCCACCTTTACCAACAACACCTTTTGGTCTTCTATCATATCCCTCACAAAGTGATACTGAACATCAATGTGATTTGTCTTTGAATGATATCTGGGGTTATTTGCCAAGAAAATTTCACTTTGGCTGTCATAGTCTATCCTTCTAGCTCCCTGTACTAACCCCATATTTGAGCACAATCTTTGCAACCAAACTACTTCCTTGCTTGCATGAGTGGCTGCCATGTATTCTACCTCTGTAGTTGATAGTGCCACTACAAATTGTTT
>APFE030751052.1:6154-29772 GCA_000404065.3 Pinus taeda | reverse complement strand
GCACCTGAGTCAATCAACCATGCCTCATGATCTACATGTGTACTTGAAGAAGCCAAGTACACATCCCCACCTTCATCTAAGGTGGTTTTCACCTCTACAAAAGGAGCATCATCAAATCCCTTTCCTTTACCAGGAGATTTAGATTTACAAACCCTTTTGAAGTGCCCTTCCTTTCTGCATATCTAGCACACCACCTTTACAGGTTTTCCTAGAGATTTAGATCTACCTATAGATTTAGATCTCCCACTCAATGACTTATTTTTGTTTCTGTTCTGGGACCATCCTTGTACAGACAAGGCATCACCATTCTGGCTCTCCATATTTTTCCGTCTATGTTGAGGAGGTAAATCCCCTCTGTGGACAGAGGCAATCCCTACTAGCCCAGACCGGGTCTAGCAACAATCATACAATGCTACAGCGCAAGTTCCTAATCGCAAATTAACAGACCAGTGATGAAGGCCTACTTGGATTCCAACGCTAGTGCTTGTAGAAGAGGTGGTGCTCCCGTTCCTTTGCTCTGGCAGATCACAATCCCCATGATCTCCGTGAATGGACACCTGCACATATAAGAAATGACACAAACACAAGCATAAAATCCAACATATGCAACTATATATCAGTCAGAAAGGATATAACTCATCTTCATCACAAATAACAATAAGAGTGGAACCATAACCAATAGTCGTTTATTAATAATTCATCAAAGAAGAATACAACCAAAGTTTTGATGCTAGATTCTCCTTTGGCTGGGTAGTCAGCAGCACATGTCTTGCAAAGCTTGTTGGGAATAGGAACAAGCCTCTCTCTCTTTGGTTATTGGACAAGAATCTCCTTACTTGGATTTGGCCTTATGGGAATGAAGAAGGTTCTTGCAGCATGAAGCTCTTGGAAACTTGACAATTCTCAATCTCTAGAACTAGCTTGCCAAGGAAAATGGACAAGCTTTTATAGATGGAGGAAGGGAAGTTGGGATCATCCACAATAATCATGGGATTGGCCATATCATGAAGGAAGCTTCCATGAGAGGTGGCAAACCACTTCCTCTCTATGGAAATCCGTAGCCAAACCACCCAACTCAAGATAGATTCAGTCCAGGAATTTGTTAGGACGAAACTTCTACCGTTTGTTTGTTAAAAAAATCCACTGATTATGGTTGGTGCGGGTGCGACTCTATGACGCCCTCTTTGGAGGATTTCCCCCATTGGCGTGAAGGTTGCACTATGGAACCACGCCAATGGAAAAAGGGCTATTTTTAGGGTTTTTTAGCAAGAGATGTCTTCAGGGCGAATGAAGCTCATGTTCAGGGGAATGCAATGCAAGTGTTTGCAGGTCATGTCACTTCTCATAGGTCATGGAATGAGTCCTCCAAGATGTGGGAGAGGGGTAGCAGGGATGGTGACAAATTGTTGTGTAACAGCATGCTTTCCTAGTTTCCAGACTATACATGGTTCACCTGACCCTACGCACCTAGTGATCAGCGCTTGTAGCCCTTTAACTGCCTTATTGTTGCGTAGCAACTTCATGCATGTCTCTAAAAGGGTAGTAAGCATAGAAGGATCCATTCTCGACTCTGGTTGATCCTTACTACCTGAAGTAAAGGCCTCCACGAAGCTCTTCTTAGCTTCCATAAACGTCTCCTTTGCGCGTCCTAAGTCAAAATCAGGTTCCTTTGTAGGAGCCTTGCGAACCCATGTATCTTCCTCGGGCTGCTTCCCCTTGTCTTCCCCTATGGTCGCACCACTTCTGAGCACCATATTCACATTTGGCTCTTCTTTGCGTGGTTTGAACCTCATCATTTGGATATTTTGGGTTAGATTAGGTTGTAGTACCCCCTTCTCGCACATCTACGCGATCAGCGTAGGACAATCTACTATTTCATGATCGAATTGAGCACAGTATGGACAAGATAGTCTCTTCAGGTTGGTACAGTCACGAGCATAGTTCCCTGGTCCTCCGCAATTGTAACAGATTAACTTTCTGCAGCCCCTTCCTGGCCCCATTCCTCCTCGTCCTCGACCTCACCCTTGAAATCCTCCGCGTGCCATCCCCACGGCTAGGTCAAGGCCTCGCATTTCCATTTGCATTCTATATGCTAGGGTCTGCTCCATCATTAACTCGTAGATGTGACAAGTATGCTCATCATGGCCCACCAATCTATAAAAATTACAAAACAGCTACTGGGGGGTCTGTGTATATTTCTGCAACAAATGACAATTGTCCGTCATGTGCTTTCCCCCCACCTGACAGATCGCGCACAAAAGCGTGGGTGCCACACTTGGCCCTGCTTGTGCCTCTGGTCTCAATGGCATTGGTCCCCCTCCTGCCAAGTATTTCGTGAATACTAGACAGTGATCCTAGTCGTGGCCCTAGCCTTTGCATTTATGCACCACACTTCTTTGCGCACCTCTAGCCGGGATGCCCTATCCTACTTCAAATCCTGCATTTCCAAGCATAGGTTCTATATTTGTGTGTGGATCTGTTGGACTCCAAACCCCAGATCATGTATCGGTGTTTAATGTAACCTCATCACCATTTCCAGTGCTTCATCTTGGGTTGAAAGCTTCTGCTTTGACAGTGTCGTCCTCAGGTGTGGTGTTAAAGATGCCACAAACCACGCACGGTGTTGTGCATCCGTTAGTGTCCTATTAGCCTCGCAAATCATACTCTTTAGCCTCTGATCTAGATCCAAGGGGGTTTGACCTGGAAGCATCACGATCTCCTTAAATCCAATGATTGATTGTGTCTCTGATTTCGGCCGACTAAATTCTATGTTCAACGCATTCTGGATATCCGTTATTCCTGTATTTGGGTGATCATTCGAGTGCTTGATATACCATGTCAGCGCGCGATCCTACAATGCGCTAACCAATGTGGCCTTCTTAATGTTGTCATCCGTAACCCTGTGTGCTTCCCACACTCTCTTACTATGAACCAAAACTGATCTGGATCCTCATTCCCCATTCCTCTGAATACGGGTAGCTTGATTGCACTCGCCATGCTGAACTACAAGTTGGGTGGAGGTGGGGTGGTTGAAGATGGACGTGAATTAGGTGAAGTGGGTGATGGCGTAAGTGGAGGTGATAACTATGGAATGCGTTACCTTATCAAACTGACCGCACTCTTCAGAGAAGCCCGAGCATGTTCTTCCTCGCTTTCTCGCGATGGTGAAATTAAGCGACTATTTCCTAATCCTTTGATACCTTGGTAGATCCTTTAGCTTTGTGTTGCTTCAAACAGTAATGTATTCGCATAACCTACTTTTCGCATAACAACATCTTAATCCTGGTATTAAGGGATTTGATGTACCTACCTTGCAGTCCCTTGAGAAAACGTCATCTTGCTTCACTATAGCTCACGGTTGTGTCTATCGTGAACTTAGTGATGAATCCTCCTATTATCCGATCGAGCCAATGGTCCATATCCCGTGTGATCGTATCTTCTAGTGCCTCTAATTTGCGCACTAACTCCGGAGACCACACTATCGGTTGATCGAGCTTATACCTTCCCTGGCTATCATCTAACCTCGCGATCCAGTCATATAGTTCAGAAGAGAAGGATGTGAAGAAGATCTCGTGGATTTCCGTATATACGTAGCGATCCAGCCACCTCTTCTCGGATATTTACGGAGTTTTGTTTTCTTGTACCATGAATTTGTGAAGCTTCTCATCTAACCACTCTTCAATTTCCTTCTTCTTAGGCTTCCAGTGTTCCGACATCAAACATCCCTTAGGCATATCCTGGTCCCGACAACGGAACCATTTGTTGTTTTATTAGGGCCTGACCTAGGTTCAGAAGTGATTTAGCTAAACAAATCCTGCATTACTGGCCCTTTCGGCAACAGTCCACGGAGCGCAGACTGAAGTCTCACCCGAGGTAGTATGGGAGGGTGTTGGAACCAGGTTTCCGCACCCTAGGGATGTCGTGATGAAGTTTGGGAAGTTTGCAAACCGATCTTGCACGCTTGCACTTCTCTGCGCAGTTGTCTGACCTTCACGTAGCTCTATAAAGAATGTGAAGAGGGGTTGTCTAGGTATTTTATCCTCACTGTGTTATTATTATAGATCTAACTTAATTTTGTGGGCCTAATAATCTTATCAATCATTCATCATTAATTACAAGTGCACGCAACCATAAACTGTAAAGAGATGCATAAGAATATAACAGAAGCGTAAACACACAGATCTATAAGCAGATGCACAATATTTCATAATCAAATTATCTTTTATTAACTTTTGTTCTGTTACAATCCCAACTCTGTCCTACGCACTCAGCTGCAGGGGTCCGCGCACACAGTTGCGGACTCTACCAGGTCTATGTGCACATAGCTACAGAGCCTACTCTTACTACTACCAACCACGACTCATACTTACAAACTCAGAGTGAATCTCACATTCAAAAACCCATAAAACTTAAGATCAAAACAAAAAGCCACCCTCTACCCTTAGAGCCTTGTTCTATGTATACATTCCCATGGTCTATGGACAATGGGTAGGCCGACAGATTCTATATTAAATTACAATTTTTTAGGGTGGACTACCCTAGACTCCCACACTCCGCGCCCACATTTTGTGGGTTCCTACATTACATTGACCCAAAACTCGGCTTTAAGCCCCAAAAACCCACATTGGGGGATCCGCTGCCCAACAAATATAGTACAATCTATATGGTGTGAATGAATGAGTTGATGGAAAACACCACACAGAATATTTTGGTCAAAGGAAATTGATGTAAACCTATTGCCGAGAGCGAGGAAACTTGCCATTAATGTATGCAAGAACCAAGGTACCAAAGGGTGTTCCTAAGTCAGCTTCCTGGATGATGTGCTAATGTCGACAGCAAGCAACCTATCGCAAGAGGGCCTTGATATATCCCCCATCAACGAGACAAAACAAGTATGATGATTGAGACAAAATGATCATAATGATGCTAATATGGAACTGGATCATGTAAGGAAAACATCAAATGAAGGCTTAATATTATTGTAGTAGAGATCAACTGAATGACTTCTCTTGAACACACAGGGGACACTGAATGGATTTGGCAGCATTGACCCAAAACTGAAAATGGAGGCTCTGAAAATGGTACGATAACCAAAAGAAAAGTGAATTACCCAACCCAACAGCCATAGAGATGAAGTGGAAGAGTGTCGTGTTCAAGAGAGACTCGCTGCCATTAGCAAAATGGAATCCCTTATTTTCCCAATTTCCCCAACCATATTGGCCAGTGCCTCTTTATTTTTTGACATGCTTGAGGAGGATAACATATGCTTGATCTGTAAGTCCATACTTCAGATGAATCCCTCCAAGTATATTTAACGAACCATAAGAAAGAGTGGTTTGACCTCGTCATGATTGAAAAGGCCATCACTATTTGACATTTTAATGAGTCCAACGAAGGTAAAACTTGACATCTTTTTCATGTTTAGATAATTTTGAAAAGAGGCAACAAAGAAAAATCCAAATGTCCCTTTTCATAGGTAGTCTCTTAGTTCTGAAAAGGTAGAAAACAATACCCAAGAGAACCTCTTAGCCATGTTCGAATAAGGTATTCCTTTTTCCTAGCTAGTCTATCTCATTCCGAAAAAGGGTTAAACTTATACTGAGTAGACATCTTTTCATTTACTTTTACGAGTTTGAAAAGACAAGTGCTCGGCAATCTTTTCATATTTTGGGAGTATGAACAGAATTCAAAGAGGACTCCTCCTGGAGGAACGAGTGGCATAAAGAGTAGAAACTGGTTTCGGTCATGATGGAACTTCTCAAAACATGTAGAAGTCAAGAGGCTAGCTAGTAAGACCACTCATCATAGTTGTTCCTCAAGAGAGGGTAAAAAGCAAGTGAAAGCGTATGATCGTTCAGGCATATGGTGACAATGGAACGAAAAAACCAAGGCTCATTTGGAAAAACAGGCTAATAAAAATGGCAATCACGCAAGATAAAATGGGAATGGTTTAATTTTTACAAAATCTTGAAATATGGAAAATTATGCTTGAAATTGGTTTCATTTTTATGAAAGCTTGAAACATGGAAAACTATGCTTGAAATAAGTTTGCATGCCCCCAGCATAATGACTAAATTTGAGGTACATGCCCCCCAAACTTCATATCATCACCTAACTAGACTACTGGGTGCTAATATGTGGATGGAATAAAGTTTCATTTATGAGATCAAGTGAAAGACTCGAATGGTAATTTGTGATATCTAATCAATAACTCGAATTGGAAGGGTATTTGTTTCATTTTTTAATTAGCTTGACATAGGAAAATAACTATGCTCATAGGAACCTATTTCATTTTTCAACGAGGTTGACATAGTAAAATATCTATCCTCATAAGAGCTTGTTTCATTTTTTAACAAGCTTGACACAAGAAAAGGAAATCTGCTCTAACACCTTGTTTCATTTTTTAAGGAGCCTGACACAAGAAAATGAACTCTGCTCTAAACACCTTGTTTCATTTTTTAATGAGCTTGACAAAAGAAAAGGAACTCTGATCCAACCTGATCATTTCCTCCAGGAGACCATGGCTTCCAAAAGGTTCTCATCATATGGGAGAACAATGCTCTCGAAGGTATACATATCAAGGGATTTGTTGGGAGTGGGATCCCCCAAGGGCATTTTTCGGGCTAAGAGCCCATGTTAAGTCAATTTTTCTAATATAATTGTAAATACTCCGCATTTTGTGGTCGCGGAGCACGAAGGTGTTATGTGTCAAAAAGGGTAGTTTGCCCTTAGTTTTGTAAAGTAAAGTCGGCTATAAGAGACCTACCCATGGTTCGCGGACCATGGGATTGTATAAAAAGAGCTAATATCTAAGTAGTTAGGGCGATCAAGAAGGAATAGAATGGGAGATCATGTAATAGAGTAATAGCTCTAAAGAAGAAGTCTAAGTCCGTGGTCGTAGCGTAGCTAGAGGCTCTACGGCTGAGTGTGTAGAGGCCTAGGTTAGAAGTCTGCAGCTGAGTGCGCAAACCCCTGTAGCTGTGTGTGCAGGGTGGACAAAATCTGTAAACACTTGGAGGATATTACTAAAAGGAGTTATTATGCAATTTTTGTGTCTTTTTTATATTGATGCGTTTGGATATTTTATGTATGAATTTCCTTTATTATGCTTATATGATGCGCAAATGAATGCAATTACATTGAATAATTGAACGCAATTACAAATATCTACTTATGCAGTGTTAACTTTAAGTATTTGACGAGATAAGCAAATCACTTAGGATAATTGGGGAATCTGCACGACACGCTACCATAGCAGCACGAAAGTTCCTGAGCCACAGGTTAGGTTTGGGCAAAGGTTGATTGTATACTTTTGCGAAGATATTGAAGGCTAAAATAGATGGTTTTTCTTGCAAGCCCTAGAGCGAAGCCACCTGCGCGAAGGCAGGGATAAAGGGAATCAAATGGCATCACAACCATCTTAGGGTGCGAAAACTTGGTTCCAACATCCTCCCATACTACTTTGAGTGAGACTTCGGTCCGCGCTCCGCAGGTTGATGCCGAAAGGGCCAGTAGTGTAGGGAATTGTTTGGCTAATTAATGTTGAACCTGGGTCAGGCCCCCTCAAGCCAACAAATGGTTATGTTGCCAAGACTGGAATCTGCGTAAGAAATGTGTGATGTCGTATTAATGGAATCCAACTACGAAGGAGATTAGAGACTGGTTGGAAGAAATATCCACGAATTCGCAGCACAGGAGAACAAAAACCCACGACTAACAAAGGAACAATCGTTGGACAAATACCTGTATACAGAGATCCACGAGATCTTTTTATGCTCCTTCCCTATTGAGCTATATGAGTTGACTGCGAAGCTAGCAAATAGCCAAGGAAGGTGGAAACTTGACAGACCTATTATGTGGACCCCGGAGCTAGTGCGAAGGTTGTAAGAATCAGAGGATAAGATCACCCGCATTGTCCATCATTGGCTCAATCGCATCATAAGAGGATTTGTGACTAAATTCGTGGTCGAAACCTTAGTCAGCTACAACGAGGCAGAGCAGCGCTTCTTCAAAGGACCGCAAGGTAAGTACGTAAAATCTTTGGATACCTGGATTAAAATGCTATTGTGTGAAAAACAGGTCATGCAGCTACCTTGTTGTTTGGGACTACGCAAAATAGAAAAACTTACAGGAATGAAGGAAAAAAGGGTCTAGAGTACTGTCCCTTGATTTCACCTCTACAAGGTGATGAAGAAGGGATAGCAAAGGTTTCTTCGCGAAGTGTTATTCAGTTAATAAGATAAGGATTCTCGTGAATACCGCCTCCTCCCACGCCACCTCCAAATTCACCACCCTCACCTCCAATTTCACCCGTACCACCTCCACCTCCACCGCAGTTAAGTATGGCGAATACAGTGAAGTTTTCGTTGTTCAAATGCTTGGGAAATGAGGACCCGGACCAATTCTGGTTCGTTGTGAGCATTGTATGGGAAGCTCAATGTGTTACAAATGATCATATAAAGAAGGCAACACTGGTTAGTGCTCTGCAAGACCGCGCACTAACCTGGTATATTAAGTACTCTAACGATAACCAGAATGTTGGAGTGGCAGACATCCAAGTAGAATTGAATAGGGAATTTAGTAGGCCTAAATCTAAGGCACAGTCGATTGTGGGATTCAAAGAGATCGCGATGTAACCATGTGAGATGCCTTGAGAACTAGATCAGAGGTTGAAATGTACAATCCGTGAAGCCAACATGAATCTAACAAATGGACAGCATCACGAGTGGTTTGTAGCTTCGCTACTACCACATTTAAGGAGTGCGTTGTCACAGCAAAAGATAACAACTCAGGCAAAGGCCCTGGAGATTGCCATGAGACTACATGAAACTCTGATGCAAGATCCAAATCTAGGAGTTCAACAGATCCATGCGCAACTAAAGAATCTGTGCCTTGCGATGTAAAGTCTAAAGCAGGACAGGATGGTTCAACTAGAGGTACGCAAGGAGGTATCGTGCTTGAAATGCAAGAGTGAGGGTCATGACAAAGACCATTTCCTAGTCTTTGCAAACTATATTGCAGGAGGAGGACCGATGCCTTTAAGGCTAGAAGCTTAAGCAAGATCTAGAGCAGGGCCTCCATTATGGTGTGCTATCTATCAAGTAGCCAGAAAACATGCCACAGATAACTATCACTTGCTACAGAAGTTTGTATAGACACCACAACAGCTATTCTGCAACTTCTGTAGGTCGGTAGTGCATGATGAGCGTACTTGCAAGAGTTATGAACTGATGATGGATAGAACTACCGCCTATAGAGTTCAGGCCGAAACACAGCCCCTTGATGACAGCGCAGGGATGGTGCGGATAGGGTTTCAGGGATGCAGAAGAGGCCGAGGGAAAGGAGGACCTGGTAGAGGTCAAGGATAGTTGATTTGCAAAAATTGCGGAGGACAAAGACACTATGCCCGCAATTGCACTAATCCAATGCGTACTTCATGCAAGTAGTGCACATTGTTTGATCATGAAATGGAAGAATGTCCTACGTTGATAACTAGGATACATGACAAAGGGGTGCTATGACCTCCGCTGACTTGGAACTTGCATATGATGAGGTCTGAGCTGCATGAGGAATATCCAAATGTAAATATAGTGCTCAGAAGTGGAATCACGACAAGAGATGAGAAGAGGAAATAGCCGAAAGGTAGTACATGGGTTCGCAAAGCCCCACAATGTAGGCTGAATTCGATTTGGAGCGTGCATGTGAAACCTTCATGGAAGCTAAGAAGGGCTTCGCTGAGGCCTCAACCTCAGGAAGCAAGGATAAGCTCAACGAGGAGATGGACCCCACTATGCTCACAAATTTCCTGGAGATCTATATGAAGTTACTCCGCGACAGTAAAGTTATGAAAGGGTTACAAGAACTCATCAATAAATTCATTGGAACCGCGCCAAGTGAGCCGCACGTAGTACGAAAGATTGGCAAGCATAAAATAAGGATGGGACAGGAGATGAGACTAACCGCATAGATAGGAGAGTATGAAATGGATAAGGTCATTTTGGACCTGGGTTCAGATGCGAATGTCCTACCAAAGAAGACTTGGGAGTGAATGGGGATACCTGCATTGCAATGGTCTCTGATTCAGCTAACGATGGTGAATCAACAGAAGATCATCCCCATGGGGCGGCTACAGGGGGTGACCATGGATATTGAGGGAGCGAGCGCGCTAGCTGATTTTGAAGTAATAGAGATAATGGATGACAACAATCCCTATCTTGCGCTCCTAGGAATTGACTTGGCTACTGATATGAACAAGGTAATCAATCTGAAGAAGCGACAAATGATCTTTGAGAATTAATCAATGCGCGTAATAGTACCCCTCGATCCTGTTGAAGGGTCGCGCTATACTGAACCTGTCCGCGATTATGAGAGTGATGATGACGTGGATTGTATCTATAAGATAACAGCGCGAGACCAAGATTGGGTGAATCCCATCATAGATGGACGAATTACATGGGATCGCTAGAGTTCGTGCACTTAAGACTCCGATGAAGAAATAGAACGTTGGCAAAATCGGCGACATGAAGTAACTACACTGAATTGCAACATGACGACCCAATAGTTGTGATGTGTGTTGCCAAAGGTAAGAAATCTGCCTACTTATGATGGTCTGAATGAGGTAGACATATTTTTGGATGCATTTGAAAGGGAGGTACCAGAAAAGCAGCACTTCTAGTCATTAGATTGGGCACTGCGTGCTATGCCCGCAAGATGGTGGGGTATGCACAAGGGAAGCTTTGATTATTGGCGTGAATATAGGAGGATGATGAGAACACGATTTGGGAAGCCTAAGATGCGCCTGACAGACAAGTATGATGGGAAGAATGATACGCATGTGCATCTGACCAAATGGACCCAGGCTTATGGAGAAAAGCCCCAACCTGAGTCGGTGTACTTGTTCTGTCATACCTTGGAAGCTGTCCTAATGAATTGGTATATAGAAAAAGAGCTCCACCATGGGACAGGCAAATGGGATATCCTACGTGAAGGATTCAAATGATATTCAACTTTGAGGACGGGTTTGACAGTATTGATGAAGCGCTACAAGAGGTGAAAGCAGCAATCTTTAGGATACCGCAGGATCCTTTAGACCTGATTCAGCCTGAATGGGCTACTCAATTAATTTGCATGCTAGAATGTTATAATGTAACTACAGAAGAAGAAGATGAGGACCCACAGAAGATTGACATTCCAGAAACAGAAGGTCACTGTGAGGTTCAAGGACCTCATATTGAGAACCCTGGTATAACCACACCATTGAAAACGAAACAATTTAACATTGGTACAGAAGCAGAACCCAAATTCGCAAAGATTGGAGACTACTAAGATGACGCGACAGTGGATAAGGTCATTGAATTGTTCCGTAAATACCAGGATTTATTCCCTACCAAGTTTACAGATCTGAAGGGGATAATTGGGGACCTAGGAATGACGAAGATCACGTTAAAGCCCGACGCAAAGCTAATTAAGAAAAGGCCTTACTGTCTCAATCTGAAATATAAGGAGAAGGTCCACTTAGAGCTAGAAAAGATGCTCATGGAAGGCATCAATGAGCCTATGGAAGAATCTGATTGGGTAAGCCCAATGGTGGTGCAATAGAAGAAGCAAAAGGATGAGATAAGGATATGCGTGGATCTCAAAAAACTAAATGACACTTGTGTGCATGATCCTATCCTAACTTCGTTCACTGATGAAGTGTTGGACAATGTAGGTGGCAAGGAAGCATATTCCTTCATTAATGGTTCTCTGGGTACCACCAAATCAAAATCTCATCAGAGGATAGGAGCAAGGCAACCTTCGCAACTTAGTGGGGTTGTTTTTAGTATATTGTAATTCTGTTTGGATTGAAGAATGCACCTACGATCTTCTCGCGCATGGTTTTTGCGGCATTCAAGGAATTTATTCATAATTTCCTGGAGGTATATTTTGATGACTTGACTGTATTTGGGCTGGTTAAGCACCATGTAGCAAGCTTGTGCCTGATGATGGATACCTGTCGAAGATACCTCGTGCTCAATCTCAAGAAGTGTCTGTTTTGCGTTCCTTTTGGAAACCTGTTGGGGCATGTGGTTTGCAGACATGGACTAATGATAGACCCCACGAAGATAGCGGTGATACTGAACTTGGAAGCATTGAGGAGTGTGAAATAGTTGCGCGCTACTCTGAGACATACAGGATATTATAGAAAGTTTATCAAAGGCTACACCGAGATCACTGTGCCCATGGACAAATTGTTGAAGAAGGACATCACGTTTTGTTGGAATGAAGATTGTAAGAAGAGCATGGATATATTGAAAGAAAATATGGTTACCAACCACTTTTAGTATTCCCAGATTAGAAGAAAGAGTTTCATGTACATGTCGATGCGTCATGTATAGCGCTCGGAGCAGTACTATCACAGGTTAGTGGAGAAGGCTTGGACCATCCTATCGCATTCGCAAGCTGACGATTATCCAAAGCAGAGAAGAACTATTCCACCACTGAGAGGAAGGGGCTAGCTATGGTGTCTGCGCTCCAGAAGTATAGGCACTACTTGCTAGGAGGCCATTTTAAGATTTATACGAATCACTTCGCGCTGAAGTACCTGGTCAATAAGCCTGTGTTAGGCGGGAGAATCTGCATATGGCTCTTATTGTTCAAGGAGTATGATTTTGAAGTTGTTGTGAAGCCTAGAAGATTGAATGCGGGACCAGACCATCTATCGCACATCGAAACAGGGGAGGAACCTACTAACTTGGAAGAAGGATTGCCTGAGGCGCAACTATTTGTAGTGCATGTCGCGGATGGTCATTTTGAGGATATATTACACTTCCTAACAACAAGAACTACTCCAGAAGGATACATTGTCCAGCAAAAGAAGGAATTAGTAGTGCGAGTGGTGGATTTCTCTGTCATTGCTAGGAATCTATACAAGATGGGGACTGATGAGATATTGTGACAATATGTACCTAAGTTTGAAAGAAGTAGTATCCTTACGAATGCTCATGGGGGAGCTATGGGAGGACATTATGCAGGGAGAACAACCGCGCAGAAGATTCTACCTGTAGGGTTGTGCTGGTCAACACTTCATCAGGATTCAAAATCATATTGCAAGGCGTGCGATGTATGTCAAAGAACGGGCAGGCCATCGCAGAGGGATGAAATGCCTTTGAATCCACAAATGACGTTGCAACCCTTTAAGAAGTGGGCGATAGATTTTGTAGGACCCATTCAGCCATAAGGAAAGATAGGAGCAAGGTAGATTATCACTGTGACAGATTATTTGACTCGTTGGGCAGAAGTGCAGCCGGTGAAGGATTGCATGGGTGCGATTGCTGCAAAGTTCCTATTTGAGCATGTACTGACACAATTTGCCTGTCCAAAGGTATACCACTAGAAGAGCACACCTTATCACCCACAGGCCAACGTGACAAGGAAGGTGTTCAACAAAGTGCTCGAAAATGCGCTGACCAAGGTTTACAATACTCAACGAAGTGATTGGGACCTACACATACCTGTAGTATTGTGGGTTTATCGAACGACATGCAAGAAGTTGACTGGACAAACCCATTTTAGGCTTGTCTGTGGTGTGGAAGACGTAATTCCTATGGAATACATCGTGCCTAGTATGCGCATAGAAGCGCTCATAGGTATGACAGACTGTGGAGCCCTGGAGGAGAGGCTCACACAGCTAGATGAGCTCGAAGAAGAAATATTTTTTTCTAGATTTCACCAGCAGGTCCAAAAGCGGCGTGAAAAGGCATGGCATGATCGACACATCAAGCTACGCACATTTAAGGTAAATGACCTAGTTTTGGTATATGATAGTAAGTTTGATAAATTTCCAAGGAAGTTCAGGATGCACTAGTTAGGGCCTTATGTTATTAAGGAAATTACTGACGATGAAGCAGTACACCTGGTCAAATTAAATGGAGAACCCTTCCCAAGAAAGTTGAATGGAAGTCACTTGAAGCCATACACTGACGGTCCAACCATGTGACTAAATGAAAGTAGCACAGTCTTAGCACTCCAGGAAGTTGAAAGAAGGCATAGGACTATAAACTACACTGCCCGGGTTGGGGAGTTGTGCGATTGGAAGATAGTGTGAAGTAAGGATGTGTCACTCGGTTTGTGGCAGTGCGGAGGGAGCTGCGCTACCTAGGGAGAAATCGCACAGGTCGACTGGAAAGTGAGCGTTAAAGTCAATGTTCATGAAAAGATGATAGAATTGAGGCCAAATGGAGCGGGAAACCAGCATTTAAGACAAAATTTATGGCTTATATCCTTGAAAATATTTCGCCAATCCGGCATTAATGAACCAATTTTTGGGGGGAAACGATCGGTTTGGAATTCAAAATGCCCTATAAATTACAAGTGATTGTCCAGTGAAAAACACTTGGCATTTTGAGAATTGAGTTGTTGCGCTCTCAGGTGCACATGAACTGTGAATTATTTCAAGATCTGGTAGCAAGTCCAGCATTTGAACAATTGTTAAAGGAGACATAGGAACTAGTGAATAACATCATGTCAACATGTGTAGAAGCTATGGACACCGAAGGAGTGGCAGCCAAGGATAATGTGCAAGAAATTGATATGGGGGCCGAAGTAGCTGCTCTAGAAGTAGCTGAAGTATTGAAGGAGGTCCCTAAATCCCTGAGAACGCCAAGACAAAAGCCAACCCCAACCAAGGAGACCATGAAGGACAAGAAGGGCAAGCATCTTGCCATACCGGTGCATGCGTTGCCAAGACGAAACCCACCAAATCCCACTGCACAGAATAAAGGCAAGGCTATAAACCTAGAAGCAGAGGAGGAGGATATCGAAGGCATCCCGATGGATGATGAGGATGTGGGAGTGGAAATAGAGGAGGTTGAAGCCCAGGGTACGAACCCTATTACACGGTTGTCGGAGTATGTCCCTCTGTGCAACCCTAACTCTAAGGTCCCAAAGGACATTGATGAAAGTAAGACTCCCCTACAAACCCCTCTACTACCAGATGAAATTGCTTTTGACGGTCCACGTTTGGCACGAGTGCTGATATTGAAGCTCAAAGACTAGGACTTGGCAGACCACGAGAAGTTCCTGCACCTAGCTATCAAACAGCTGATGGAGCCGCAAAGGTGGCTCAAGGGGGTAGAGAAGGCAGTATTGCTAAACATGCTCTGGGTGTCGCACTATAACCGCACCCCTATGACAGTTTTGGTCATCAATCAGCTACTATGTTTAGTGCATGATGGGTGTATGTGGCTGGAGGAGCTAATACCCATTAGTGATATGTTGATTCACATAATCATGTGCCTGCCATATACAGGCGAAAATCCAACCATGATCTTTGGCAGTAAGGGTGGCGAGCAAGCAATTGTAGAATCAATGAAGGAGAAATTCAAGCTAGTGAAGAAGCCATGTGGGTACGCTATCTCCAGCATCTGTGACCCCGCTATGAAGGTACCAGCACAGATCCTTGCAGGGAAGGTGATGCAGAAGTGTCAAGCCAATGAGGTGCCGACACCTGTCGTCACGCTCGAACTACCGCAAAGCGCAAGAGCAAAGCAAGACCTTCCACTATGCATGGCTCTTGTTGTCGATCGTGATGGTAGCATGGGAGCTACCAGAGGAGAGCCAATTCCCCTCAGTCATGCCAGACCTTCCTGAAGTAGTGAAGTACACTTCGTTTTGGGCGACCAAGGATGCAAAGCGACTTTGGGACAGCAAGATCTTCTGGATCTTGATGGAAATGAATATGAGGATGGCCATCAATCGCAAGCAGCGATTGTCACCCACGGTATACGCTAACGTGCAGAGCTATGTCGAGTTTAAAGTTGATTTCCATCGGATATCAATCAAGGCATAGAAGGACCCTACACAGAAGTGGTATGATTTGTCGTACCTAGCCACATATGATGCCATCGATGTGGTGCTTGATAAATGGTTGGCGGAGTGGCGCACTATCACGGATTTGACGGTGGGTCGAAGCAAGTCCGCCGCACAGAAGAAGGAGGAAAAGGCCAAGCTAAATATGGCGCGGCTGGTCGAAAAGAGAAAAAAGGAGGTCACTGAGAAGGCCCAGGCAGAATACGCAGGAAAACAGACAATTGGCATAAAGTGGGGCTCTAACAAAGGCACGCAATCTCCTTCACCTGAGATCGATGAGAAGGAAACAGAGCAGCATGGCATGGACCCTATGGAAACGTTCACCCACATTAAGCACCCAAGAAAGCTGGAGAAAGGAGGGTCCAGAAAGAAATCTAAAGCGACCAAGACCTCACTAGATCCTATCACATTGACAGAGGGCGACTTATATGACATTGGTCACACAGTCAGAGATGTCACCACGAAGGCCCTACAGCAATTTGAAAAGCAACAACAGATCATCCTATGGGCCATCCAGACCGGACTACAGAAGTTGCAGACCCCTCGCCAGCTTGTACGTTGTCTACCAGCTTGGCTATCGGCACATAGGAGGCTGCTGATATGTTGCGCACGAAGGCTTCTAGTGTGATAGTGCTGCCAGATGGAGCACTGACCACGGAAAATGAGGTTGACAAGCCCACTATTAGTGCCTTGAAGGGAGTTAGACTGAACCTGGCAACGCTTCCACATGAAGCTCTCCACCTCTTGCAGGATGGAGTAATTGTAGAGTTGAGGGCCCATGAGCACCGCGCCCTCCAGGTGATTGATGAATAGAGGATAAACAACAAACAAATGGACCTACAAAGAAATTCTACCATCGTCGTTGAGGCTGAGGTGACTACCCAGAGCAAGAAGATCATACAGGTCATGGAGGAGGCCTGCAAAATGGTCCCAGAGTTGGCCATTCTAGAGGAGGAGCCAGTTCAGGTTTGCATCTGCAAATTGGCCATAGGGGTGCGCGACACTTGAACAGAGATGGCGCAGGTTCAATTGGAGTTGAACCTACATATTACAAAGCTCTAGTTGAGGGTCCAACCTTCAACATCGCTAGAGGTAAAGGAACACCGGACGGCCCCTGTCAACGAAGCAGTCGTGGTGGTGGAAAGTGTTGTAGCAGACTACACAAAGTTGTTCGAGCAATCGTTTGAGGTCTTGACCAACTTGCAGGAGGACCCAATCATCCAGAGGTTAGAGATGGAAGCATGTGAAATCCAACAACGCTATGATGAAGTTAAGGGCACAACACGAACCATTGCGCTGACACAAAGGTTAGCCAAGCTGTAGGAAGACAATCAACTGAAGGAACAGGTGGACGCAGCGCTGCACAAGGAAGCTGTGATGAAGGCGTGGCTAAATCCCTGGCTGGAGGAAGCTTATGTAGTCACAAGAAACATTGAAGGCAAGCTTGCGACTCTGCAAGCGACGCAACAACAGCTTCAGGCTTACAGCCCATGGTAAGTCAATTTTTGTAATATAATTGTAAAGACTCCACATTTTGTGGTTGCAAAGCATGAAGCTATTATGTGTCAAAAAGGGTAGTCTGCCCTTAGTTTTGTAAAGTAAAGTCGGCTGTAAGAGACCTACCCATGGTCTGCGAACCATGGGATTGTATAAAAAGAGCTAAGCTCTAAGTAGTTAGGGCAATCAAGAAGGAATAGAATGGAAAATCATGTAATAGAGTGATAGCTCTGAAGAATAAGTCTAAGTCTTGGGTCGTAGCATAGGTAGAGGCTCTGTAGCTGAGTGTGCAGAGACCTAGGGTCGAAGTCTGCATCTGAGTGCGCAGACCCCTGCAGCTATGTGTACAGGGTGGACAGAATTTGTAAACACCTGGGGGATATTAATAGAAGGAGTTATTCTGTAATTTCTGTGTCTTTGTTCTGTTGATGCGTTTGGATATTTTATGTATGAATTTCCTTTATTATGCTTATATGATGCGCGAATGAATGCAATTACGTTGAAAAATTGAACACAATTATGAATATCTGCTTACGCAGTGTTAACTTTCTGTATTTGACGAGATAAGCAAATCACTTAGGATAATTGGGGAATCTGCATGGCACACTTTCATAGCAGCGCAAAAGTACCTAAGCCACAGGTTAGGGCTACGCGAAGGTCGATTGTATACTTTCGTGAAGGTATTGAAGGCTGGAATCGAGGGTTTGTCTTGCAAGCCCTAGAGTGAAGACACCTGTGTGAAGGCAGGGATAAAGGGAATCAAACGACATCACAACCATCTCAGGGTGTGGAAACTTGATTCCAGCATCCCCTCATACTGCTTCGGGTGAGACTTCGGTCTATGCTCCGCAGGCTGATGCTGAAAGGGCCAATAGTGTAAGGATTTCTTTGGCTAATTAACGTTGAACTTGGGTTAGGCCCCCTCAAGCCAACAAGATCTAATGGGAAGATTAGACTTCAATGCCCCCAGTAAATGATTCACCATATCACCTACCGTATCTAGGTCGAAATATGTTGAATAGACAGTGAAAGGATCATCTTAAGTAGTAGGTACATGAATGGGATAAGCTCCCACATAATTAATCTGTGGTGGGGAAGACACTGCTTGCATATCAAGACCATTTAGGGAAGATGGTTGATTGGGAGCCAAATGATGACCAATGAATGAAAGTTGGTCAATAGTCACGATTCTTCCTTCATGCAGGAAACACATCACACGAAAGAGGGAAGAGACAAGAGCTCCTGTGACATAAATAGTCATGCCCAAGGAGTAATTTAAAATCCAAAGGGCCTTGTACTACCATCACATCGATATAAACAGTCTTTCCTCCTAAAGTGATAGGAAACTTAGGAAGGATCCCTAATGGTTGACTGGTTCCTTTATTAAAAGCCAATAGATTCTGGGTAATGGGCACAAGCTGTGGGCTACCGAAATCTTTCCAAGTAGTTGAGGATAGAATGCTGACAAATGCACCTTCATCTATAATTGTGCCAGGTATAGACACATTATAATTTTGTACTATAATATGGAAGGGCACGTAAGGAGGAAGATGATATCCAATCAAAGGAAGTGACTATACTACTTGGAGGAGGTGTCGTGGGAACAAGAAAATTTCCCCCTCGTATTGTGGGAATGGGAGGATTCCCCCCTGTGTCGTTGGAACAGGAGGACTTCCCCCAGTTCATTGGAATATAAAGAAATAAGAAGAACCTTAGCGATATGAGACTCACCCTCTACGAGAAAGGTACAATCACCAAAAGGTGGCATCGAGTCAACCCTTTCCTCAAATAATGGTTTGGCGGGAACAGAGTCATGGGATTCACGTTTAAAGAGAGTGGGGTTGATTGGATTGAGATTTTGATCAATCACTTCATCAACTAGTGGAGGATTGGGAGAAAGCTTCTCGTAACCAGCTGAAAGTCTAGGCTGAGAAGTTATAATGTTTTCCAACACTTTTGAGACTTCATCCATATAAGGAAAAAGGTCAATAAGATGATTCCCTTCACATAAATTACATGGAAATTTGGCGTTACCATTTTTCCCATGGACCTTACTATCACTAGTTGAGTGTTTATCACCAACATGATCTCTAGAAGTTGATGACGAAGGTCGATGTGAGCTTGTGGATCACACTTCAAATACCTTGGGAATACTAGGAAAATCTCTAAGAAGGTAGTCACCCTTACATAACATGCAAGGGAATTTATCTTTACGGGGTTGATTTGAAGATTTTTCCATAGTAGTTGCATTTGTAGCAATGGTTGCTTGGTTGCCCTATTGCTTATTTTGCTTCTTCTTCGTCATCAATTTCTTCTTCTTCTAAGCTTCCTAGTTACTAGAATAAAAAATTTCACCAAGCGAAGAGGAATAAAGGGATGAAAAAACAATAGGTGAAGAAGGAAAAGGGTCAACTTTAGGATCAACATGAGGTTGATGTTGTTCACGTGGAGGAGAACTCGATTGAGAAGTAGTTTGGACATTCAGAACCATAGGGGTCGAAAATAACCAAACTAGTAAACCAATGGTAAATTTGGGAAGGGACAATGTTGCCATATAAGGAGCACCAATATTTTCAAAAGAAGGAAAAGGACTAGGATTCCTGTCAGAGGGGTTCCCTTGATTGGTAGACTCCGGAACTGTTGCCCTCAACCTAAGATCCACTAAGGAGTTGTTCCACGGGGAGGATGTTGTTCCGTGGTCAATTAATTGATTTTAGGAATTAAAAACATAAAATAAACAAAGGGGTAAACTAGGAAAAACGTTTACCAAGAAACCTTGAACTGTAATATACACCTTGGCGAAAGAAGGACTTAATGCAAGTGTAGGCAATCTCCCCGAATGTTGTGTTCATTGTATCATGGTATACAAGGTGGCCGACTCGATTACTTATGGATGGATATCAACCTATAGGAGACTCCCAAAATATACTCAACGATACGTGGGAGTGTATTCCGTAGTAGTGTTGGCTAATGTGCAATTGTTCGATGAGAGCATTCCCATATACTTTACGTGCATGGAGCGCCTCCAATATACCCGAAGGTACATGGAGTATGGTCCTATAAACTCACATACGTGGAACGAGATTTCACCCCTAGGATGAAAAAATGGAAAAAAACGACAAATCCTACGTTTAACGATGTTGGAACATGTCTCTAGCCTAGACCTCTAAATGTGTCATTAAGTTTCAAATTATCCTTAGGTTAATTGAGTGAATTTTAAAGTTGATATTGAAATATGTCTCTGTTTCAAGGCCCAAAACTCAATGTCACCTGAACACGCCTATGATGCAACTAATATGAGAAAAAAAACTCTTTTCATTTTTTATGAAATTTATCTAGTGTATGGAAGAGGTGCAAACAATGATGCAACAATCAAATATGCAGGCAACAAGAGCTTCCTAACTATATCTTTCAATTTCACTATTCCAATTCAATTCAAAGCATTAAAGGATGTCAAACCATGCAATGTAATCTATGCATGAATCCCCTGAAAACTATGCAAATGTAATCTATGCACAATTTCATTTCTTGTTATGAAAATGAGAATTCTAATTATGTAAATTGATCTATGCAAGAGAATCCTTAAAAACAAATGGAAGAGTATTCCAATGAAATCAAACGTAATCTCGAATTTCATGAACAGAGGACTCAAACTGAAATTGGTTGAAAATTCCAAAAATAAAAAACGATGTCACTCAAAGGCGATTAAAGATTGAAGAGGAAATTAAATTGCAAAAACGAAAGCAAAAATATGCAATTTCACACCAGGGAATTCCAATTTCACACACAAAACCCTAGATGCAAATGCAAATTATTTTCTTTTCAACACACTTAATTTTTGAAATGAAGAAAACTAAGATGCAAACGTTCAATCACTTATTCAAATGCACTTTTCAAAATGAGGTCTAAAACAACAATTCATCCAAGCGATCAATGGCCAAACAAAATACGTTTGAAAGTGACCAAACTGTAAGAACAAAGAAAAATCAAAACTAATTCTTACCAAAGGCAATCAAATGTAGATGTTGTTGATTTGTGGTAGCATCGGATGTGATCTAGCCATGAAAATTGGTGGAGAGGCTAAGGCACATAAGTTCTCCCAAGACCCAAAAATCATTTGGGGAAATTCCACCCGATTGGAGAGATATTAAAATAATCAATATTCTTAATGGGTTCCTAAGTCTAAACTTAGGAAAATAAAAATATGAATGGTATTAATACAAAATTGGGTGAGAATGTTCTAAATGACATGGATTAAGCCAAATCTAACCTTAGTCGTTTATTAGGGACTTAATCTCGGCCGTTGAAGACTTAACAGGAAAAGTATAAGAGGAGGCTTGAGGGTCAGTTGGAGATACATAGTAGAGGTCGAACTAGTGATTTGTTGCAGCGAGGTGCAATTCGGCACAAGGCTACAAATACATAGCGGAGAGGCATAGATAGTGCCATAGAGACAGCGCAGAGCATGAAGAGGTTGATGCAGAGGCAGTGGGGTGCTACGCAGAGGCAGCTGGGAGCTACGCAGAGCCTGAAGAGGCCAACGTGGGTGACGCAGAGGATTTAGGGGCTAACACAGAGGCTTCAGTAGCTGTGTAGAGGCTAGCAGAGCTGACGCAGGGCTAAGAGGAAGCACTGGGATAATTTTTGTGGGGCAGACTAAGTGCTGGAGAGCCAGGAAGGGTGACGCAGTCCCTATAGAGCAGTAGAGAAGCTTGGAGCAGCTTTCGTTGTCCAACTAAGGAGTTTCCATTATTGTTGTGGGATCGTTCATCTGGTGATTGATCAACCAGAATATTTGTCTCTGAGGAGAGGTACTATTACTGAGGGCATTCTCTATTGGGTAATCCATTTCTGGCGCCCTATATGTATTCAAAAACTGCTTAATAATAAAACCCTCATATCTTCTGCACCAATTTTCCCGCATTGGGTTTTTCTGAGGATGATTGTCCAAAAATACCAGTGTCCCTTGTGTGTTTGTCTCAGTTATTTCAGTTGTTGATTTGTATATGAGTTAAGGTTGCATTTGTGTTTATTTTTAGTATTTATATTTATAAATATCTTGTTAATGAAAAGAACAAGTAGGAGAAAATAAACCAGATAATGAAATAGGGATTTCTAACGTGTCAAACTTAGAAATTTCAACATGGTATCAGAGCATTGCAGATCACAGGAGAACTGAAGGCACCAGCAAAAATCTAAAATTTGCAGCTATCTTGAGAGATAGATTTGTTTAAGAGTAGAAGTAGCAGAGAAGAAGTGACGCAGAGGGTGTGCGTCATCTTTTCGAGCCAGGAGGAGGCTCAGCATAGAGGCAGAGAGGGGAAGATCGGGCCTACGCAGTGCCCAGTCATCTTTCTCAGCTAGGAAGGATTGACGTTGTGGCTAGGAGGAGTAGATTTTGTTGTTGCCAGGATTGCGCAAAGCCTGAAAGGCTCAGTTTCTTCAGTTGATGGGGCTTGGGGAGTTGTGGGCAGATTGTGATTGAGAAGTTGGTGTGGTGTTGTTTTTGTCGGTGCAGAACAATACGTAAGGGGATAGAACCAGGGTAGAGTGAGTTGCTACATCGACAGATTTCTAGCCAAGAAATATAGATCCGAGTTGCAGTTGCAAGGAGGATTGGAGAGGAGCAGTTCGATATTTTTTGGGAGGATTTCCATCAAGGAAATTAGGACTTAGAGGGAGATTTCTGGGAGGGGAGCCAAAACTCAGAGGGAGTCCAGAAGAGGACCTGAAATGGCAACAAATGGATTGAGGGATCATGACAGGTTGGACGGAGCTTCTAACTTTGTCATCTAGAAGATCAAGATCCTAGCAATCCTGGATCGACATCGCATCAAGGAGTTTGCCTTGAGAACTGTGGCTATCAAAGTTGACCCATCTGAGAACAATAAGAATGAGGATGCAATGGCGAGGGTGAAGTGCATGATCCTAGATGGGGTTAAAGATCATGTCATACCACATATTGCTGAAAAGAACATGGCAAAGGAGATGTGGGACACCCTGACCACCTTATACTAGGGATATTCCGTGCAGCAGAAGATGTTATTGGAGAATCAGTTGCGGTCATATCAGATGCAGAAGGGAGAGTAGATAGATCCCTTCCTCCTCAGATTGCAGGAGATTTGTGGCCAACTTACTTCTATGGGGTCTGTTAGTGTCAGTCTTTCCAGCCTTCCTCCAGTGATCAAATATGCTCTTACAAAGTGGTTTCAGAGTGTTAAGGTCAAATTTTGTCATTTCAAAGAGTCTTCAAACAAAATTTGGTCACTAGG
>APFE030751049.1:223191-246702 GCA_000404065.3 Pinus taeda | reverse complement strand
TTCCAAGACTTGTTGTAGATTAGTATATCATCAAAAAACACTAACACAAATTTTCTAAGGAAGGGTTTGAAAATGGAATTCATCAAACCTTGAAATGTAGAAGGTGCATTGTTAAGGCCAAAAGGCATGACCAAAAACTCATAGTGGCCCTCATGAGTTCTAAATGCTATTTTCGAAATGTCTTGAGTCTTCATTCTGATTTGATGATATCTTGAACGAAGATCTAACTTGGTGAAGTAAATTGATCCATGCAATTCATCCAATAATTCATCAATGACAGGAATGGGAAACTTATCTTTAATAGTGAGCTTGTTGAGCTCCCTATAATCTGGACACATGCGCCATGATCCATCCTTCTTGTGCACCAATACTACTGGAGCAGAGAAAAAACTTTGGCTAGGTTGAATTATACCAGCCTCAAGCATTTCTGCAACCATGCGTTCAATTTCACTCTTTTGGGCATAGGGATATCTGTACGGCCTGCTGTTTGCAGGAACACTTCCTGGAATCAAATGAATAGCATGATCATGATCACGAATAGGTGGGAGACCTTTGGGAGTCTCAAATACCTTGGAATGATTGTCCAAGACTTTTTGGAGATTTGGAGAAATAGATTATTTCGATGTGGAAACATCTAGCGAACATAATTGTGCAAATACACCTCGTTGTTCCTTTTTTAGAAGCTTTTTCATACCGTTAGAGCTTATTATTTTTCCCGGTTTCCCTGCAATACCCCTTAATTCAACTTCCTTTCCTTCTGCATAAAATTTAATGAAAAGTTCTTGAAAGTTAAATGCTATTGTACCCAAGGATTGTAGCCATTGGACTCCTAGTACAACATCAACACCTCCCATTGGAATGGAAAGCATTGGGCTAGTCCCTACATATTATCCCATGGGTAGCTTGATATTATGGCACTTTCCAAAGCAATTTATTGTTCCTCCATTTGCAACCATCACTTGACACTCTGGTGCTAGATATAAGAAGCAATTCAATTCTTTTGCTACCTTACAATGAATAAAATTGTGGGTACTTCCTGAATCAATCAACACTATTAGCTTTTTCTTCTTGATTTGTCCTTCTATCTTGATGGTTTGAGGAGTGGTAATTCCAGCCAATGCATTACAAGATATGGTCGGATTCATTTCATCTTTATCTAGGCTTTGTTCTTGGAGTATATCCTCTTCTTTTGACCCTTCTTGCTGCTTTTCTTCTTCCTCTTCACAATCTATGTAGAATAATTTCTTCTCAGCACACTTATGACCTTTAGTGTATTTGCTATCACAACTGTAACAAAGCCCTTTTGCTCTTTTTTCTTCCAATTGTTGTGGTGTCAACCTTATAGGTTGTGGAAGACTAGGGGCAACAACACTTCCGTCTTTATAGTTGTGAGTTGTATGCTTCCTGGTTGCCATAATTTTGCTTTCCATTTTTCTTGCTAACCTGAATGCCTTCTCTAATGAATCAGGTTCCCAAAGGCAAACATCATGTTGGATATTATCCTTTAAAGACCCCATGAACACATCAATCCTATGCTCCTCTGGAATATTTTTTACCCTTATGTTCAATTTTCGGAACTCCTCAATGTGCTCCATTATTGAATCCTTTTGTTTGAGACTTATCAATTGGCTAAAACAAGTGTTGCTTTTTGTATCCTCATAATGTGCTATCAATTCTTCTATAAAAATTGCCCAAGTGATAAATTGTTTACGAGAGCAAAGTCATTGATACCATACAAACTGATTTGGTTCCAAATATAAAGTTGCAATACGTACCTTTTGTGTGTTTTGCACATTATTGAGATCAAAAAATTGCTCCTTCTGTAATATCCATGTTGCTGGATCCTTGCCATCAAACTTCCTCCTATCTATTTTTGGAATATGGTGGGTCTTCGATCCAACATTAGAGTCTATGAAATCATGATTAACATTTCTTTTGTTCTCATCATGAGTTTCTTTTACTACCCTTTCACCATTAGTAAGCATTTCTTGTAGAAACTTTGTTAAATATGTCTTCAAATCTTCCATGGCTGTCTTCAAATCTTCCATGTTTGTCTTCAAATATATCTTCAAATCATCCATCTTAGCTTCCATGTCAATCATCTTAGCTTCTACGCCTTTCTTTAAACAGTCAATCTTAGCTTCGACACCTTTCTTTAAACCATCCATCTTAGATTCTATTCCTTTTTGTGCAAGGGACAGTTGTTGCCCTTGGTCTTGTAATTTTGATATATCATGTTTCATTTCTTCCTCTTCTTCATGAGTCATGCTAGAGCTTTCAAGTTCTTTACTAGGTGTTTGCATTTTCTTTCCTCGGGGCATCAGTTACCGATAATAATGCTCTACAATGCCCTTTGAATTCCTTCAAAATAAATTTCAAACCAATCTTAAGCAAAAATTTGAAAGAATCTACACCCCTTTTTTCACTTTGTAGGAGCTCGATATTGCCTCTGATGTATCTCTGTACAGTCAACTCATCTAGTTTTGAAATTGTAATCTGCAGTAGCCCTCTGTGTCCTCTTTCCAATGCCACCACTATTATCCAAATTGGATTCTCCAAGGAAGAGTTATGTGAAATCTCCCACAATGACCTGATTATAGACTAGTTCAATAGAGCGAACTTGTACGCCGTGCCACGAGTCTCTGTTTCGACCTTTGGCTCTGAAAAATATATACAAGAAACTACATTCCGTCCTCTTTCTATACCTCCTTACGAAATTTCAATCCGATGCTCAGAGATAAAGTTATGACTATTTTCCCCAGGTCACCTGTTTGGAATGTAATTCAGGAGTCTGCATAAATACCAACTTCCTCAGATCATATCTCCACACATATAGCGCGAAAAGCTCTGAAATTCGGACCTGAGCTTCAACGCGATGTATTCTCCAATTGTTTTTTCTTAGCTTCTGAAACATCGCAGAAAAGAATTTATTGTGAAAATGCCACGATGACCTGTTTGGAGCAGCGAAACCCTAAAATCCAAAGCTCTGATACCAAATGTTATGAAACCAGCTCAAGAAAAAGATAGAAAAGATAGATCAACGCCTTACAATTCACCACTTCGAGGGGAAACCTCCCTTACATTACAAAATGACAAATCATCAATGATACAATGACAAAACCACTTTCTATATATAGGAGTCTAAGGAGTCACAATATAACCCAGTCGAGCTAACAATAATAATATAAAGCCACAAAAATAACAATAGAGGGATTCTATGGGGCATAGTAATAACAATATAGGGATAATAGGGTCACAACAATATTAATAAGGGGTACAATTATAATAGTAATGGGGTAATCACTAGTATTATAGGGACCCAACAAAGACTTCCTTCATATGTAGGAATTTCCACCTTTGGTTTTCCTCCTACTTTCACTAGCATCTTAATAACTCTGGTAGTTTCATTTTCCTCCTCTTCTTCTTCCTTAGAAGATTTTTCTTTAGGACTGTCATCCCCTTCATTGAGTGTTCTTCTCTGAGCAGTCTTAATTGTTTCCATCCTCGTATGCAAAATTCGAATCTCCTTCAGCAGAACTGCATTTGCTTCCGGTCTTCCTTGACCAATGCCATCTCCTCTCCTTGGTGGCATGTTTATTGTAATCAACCTTAATCTCTGCTCTGATACCACAAATGATGTAGGAATCATTTTTTTTAAGGAATCTCAACAATCAAGCCCCACGTTTGCTATCTCTTTTACTGTCCAACATTTTTGCACTTTGATCGGATTTCCACTTTTTTAATTAGAATTTCTCATGATTCTCCATAGATCGTAACACATTAGATCCAACGGTCCACATTGTATTGCATAATCACAAGTCACAAAGGTTTTCAGCCTAGTGCTTTCCCCTTTGAATTATTGTGATGTGATTTATTTCAACGTTCACATCATATATCACACATGTTTGAGGCCCAGTTATTTTCCAACTGAAATGTTGCGATGTGATGTATTGCAATCGCAAACCGCAATGTTCCACAGCAGGGTCTGATAACACACAAGGCTTTCTGTGATGCGATATTTCGGCGATCACACTTCGTAACTTCCTAAGGCCTGCGATCCAACCACATACCAATGTTTATTTGTGATGCGATATGGTGATCCAACGGTTGGTGGGGTTTTGCCCGCTAGTTCGGAACTTGGATCAATGGCTGGGACTTAAGTGATCATCAACAATGGCAATAACATTAAAGACCCACGATTTCCATTTAACTTTATATTTTATAACATAAAACACGAAAACAGAGAAATACTGATGTTGTCCCGAATAAGAATAATCAAAAGTGAAACGAGAGTTTCCACAACATCATTATATAAACATACACATGACATCAATTATTCATTATAAAAAAATGGTTACAAAGTCTCGACCTTTGGCTCTATTACAGTGATTATAAGACCTTTGTTTCAATCTGGGAATCCTCGCTCTATTACTTGACTCTCACTTCGCTCAATCCTCCCTCATCTCTGCCAAATCCTTCTACATTTCATTTTTCTTCTTTTTATCAATCCAATCCTGCCTAACAACTCAATCTCTATTTTTAAACATTCTAACAGTGAATCTCTATTTTCAAGCTCTATCACACACTTATGCTAACAATTTATCTTTGGATCTAAAATAAGAAAATTTATACTTATTGCAATAATGAAATACAACTCATTTCTTGAAAGATCCAACCCTCTCGGTAAAAACTAACTTTTGACCACTCAAGTCAGTGAAATTTAACTTGTTTAGCTACAACATGTGAACAGACTTTCACATTGCTAGCTAAGTCTAGATGCTCCTGCATCACCTCATCAAGGGTAAATGCTCTGTAATTTGAACAAAATCTTCGACAATGCATAACATTTCCTATTAATTAAAATGTTATAGTTTTTTTTCTCTTGAAAAAAAAGCTAAGTTTGGGGGCCCTCCCAACCAGCGTGTTGCCTCTTAAAATAAATCAAATTACAATCACAAGTTTTATAAAAATAAAAATAGAAAGTAAAACTTGGAAACAACTTATTCAATCAATTCGAAGTCTTTACATTGTATGGAAAAGGGTTAGACTCCAGCAATTTGTGGGGAGCAATCCAAGTATTAATTAAAACATCACAATTTTACACTACAATAACCTAACTTGGCTTAGAGCCATTTTTTTGTTTATATAAGTATGAATACAAAATAGGATGGATGAAGATCCCAATAGTTTTCCATTGACGAAAGCTTGTTACAACCATTAACTAACTGAGAAGATACAAATTCAATGCATGATTTTGCATCTTTTTGCAAATTTGGCACTACTTTCGAAATCTGGAAAAAATGTTATTTTAAAAAAATTGCCTCTAAAGACCCCTGCGAATCTCTCAAACCATGGCGAATTTTGGAAACATTTTCACAGGGAGCCTAATTTTCGATATTGGCAACAAAACCCTCGTTTCATTATTCCAATATTTTTCTTCATAGGCACATAAATCAAGGAGAAATTTGGTAGTTTGAAAACTGTTGCGAATTTGGGGTTGTAGCATTAATTAATTTCTAAAAATTGATTTGTATGACATGGGTGCATTTTGACTGATGGGAAGGTGTTAAAACATCATTTTGGACAAAAATCATCTTCGGTTTTCCCCAAAAGTGTGTCAATCTATCAAAGCCCCAAATTGGTGCAGGAACCTAGGATTGGTGCAAGAACAAATCAATGGATGATAAGCATGCCTTTGACTATCAACTTACTCCAAAATAGTCTCAAACATATGCTCGTATGTCCATTTAACATTTTCCTTCGTGGCAAGCTTGGATGATGAAGTAGTCCACATACTTGGTGCAGGATCCCTATGGAATGCAGGAAATGAACACACCTTTGATTAGCGGTTTTTTCTTTAATGGTCATAGTCCTTATAAAACATATACAAATGAGGAAATTTGAGTAGAAAAAATAAGGACATGTGAACTTCTCAAGTATTATGCAATTTAACATGATTATGCAAAAAAGGAGGTGATAATGCTAAATAATAGTTCCAAAATTGGTTAAACAAGGGAGTGAAACAATATATCATGGGCAATGAAATGTATTAAATATGACAATTTTGGGTACTGACAAGTCCATCTAGGATCTCACAAGAAAAATTTTTCTTTGAGTGCACAACTAGTAAGAGATATTTCTAGTCAGTTGAAATCTCCACTCTAGAAAGGGCATCGACTATCGCATTGTTCTTGCCCTTAACATACTCGATCTCAAAATCGTATGCTTGAAGTTAATGATCAACTTTTGTTATCTCTCACTAAACTCTTTCTGATAAATGAGGAACCTTAGGTTGTTATGATCCATCTTCACCGTAAACGTATTCCTCACCAAATACTATATGAATTTGGCAAATGCGTGCATGATGGCCAAAATATCCTTATCGTATATTGAGTAATATTGTTCATATTCCTTGAGTTTGAGGCTCTCAGAAGTGATGGGATGGTTATTCTGCATCAACACAACTCCTATCCCTGTCCTTGAAACATCACACTCAAGCACGAATGGCTAAGTGAAGTCTTGTAAAGCTAGCACATGATATGAACTCATCACTTGTTTCATCCTCTCAAAGGTCACATGTGCCTCATCTATCCCACTGAAACCTCCCTTCTTAGTGAGGTTTGCAATAGTCATCATCAGATGTGAGAACCCCTTAACAAACTTCTTCTAATAGGCGCAAAGGCATAGGAGGCTTTTTAGTTCTTCACATCCTTGGTGGTAAGCCACTCGATCCTAGTGTACTTGGACCCTGTGTCCCTTATTCACATTCCCCAAATAAAGCATCCAAGTGATATTAAACTCACATTTGGAATTTTTTGTGTAAAGCTGTTGTTCTTCTAAAATTCCCAACACCTCGTTCAAGTTCTTGAGATGATCTTCCCAAGTCTTGCTGTAAATGAGTATGTCATCAAAGAAAACCAATAGAAACTTCTGCATTTGTTTATTGAACACATGGTTCATGTAGGATTGAAATGTAGTGAGGGCATTGAATAGCCCAAATGGCATAACAAAAAAATCATAGTGCCCATAATGGCATCGGAAAACAACTTTGGGATGTCCTGTTCCCAAACTCTGATCTAGTGGTATCCCAATCGAAGATCTATCTTTGAAAGTATTTTTCTCCCTTCAACTCATCCATTAGCTCATCAACCCTCTTTTGATAAATGTAACTAGTATTTGTCTTCATAATTGTTGTCTAACTCATAACATAATGTAATTCTTATGTATTTTTTAAAAAGAAAGAAATTTTTTTATTTTAAAGATCAAAAGAAAATCATTTTTTATAAGCATGGGTTTCATGCTCAATTTATTTTGTTTCTAGTTCTAAGTACCCATTGTGTACTTCTAGGGTTTGTGTCATGAGTCATAGTCCTTGTCATTTTGTATTAGACCCTTCTTGGGCTTATTGTATCAAATAAGAAATTTATTTTTGTGATAAAAATGTATTTTTTGCCTCCCCCGCCAAGTCAGCCTCAATTACAATCAAGTCGACGTCATTGAAGGGATTTGACCACCTTTAAGACACTGGAAATAAGTTGGGCATTCAACCTATTGTGGCATCCATCCAAGTGAAGTTTGATATGCAATCAAAAGGAAATGTGAAGGCCTAAAGGAGCGAAAAAGACTTGAAGAAAGAGAAACCCTAGTGAAGAAAGGAGGAACCCTAGCGAAGAAAATAAGCTCATTTTATCTTGTTTCTAGCTCACATGTGCGAGGTTTTGGGTTGTAGGAAGGGGTCGAAATTGTAGGTCTATAGTAGAGGCCGAAATCTTAATGCAATAATCCCAAATATGTGATTGATGCAATATTGAAGAAGGTTGATTCTTGTTAACTAGAAGTTGACCTTTGTCATCTCCGAAGGACTATCATGGGAGGCTAACTTGGTGGATTGGAATAGGTCTCATTGTTGGTCAAAGGGTCTTGGTTGTCTCATTTGATTTAGTTCTAAAGGAAGATAATATTGTTTTTTGGGTTTTCCCCTAGAAGGGGGGTTTTTCCCTGGTTGAGAGCCTACATTCAGTGTCCTTCTTTTGATATTCATGCATTTATGTTTTGATAGTTTCTTGATGATAAGAAGATAAAAGAATATAATAAGATTACAAATAAATCACAAGTAATTATCTAGATAAGAAAATATTTTTCCTTTCTGATTTTCTAACATCCTTGAGATCAGATATCGATTCCTTATTGTTTTCTTGTTAAGTGCCCACTAATCGATACACATCCTCAAGGTGTCATATTTCTTCTTGGTCAACACTACTGAAGAAGCAAATGGTTTAGAACTAGGACAAATATGGCCCAACCTTGGCAACTCCTTGATAGCCTTTTCTATCTCATCCTTGTATACCTTGGGATGGCAGTAAGGGCTAGTTATATATTCATGAATCCTCTCCTTTAACTCTATCATACATGCTTAAAATCTCTATCTAGGGATCTACCTAGAGGAATATCACCAAAAATGTTTTGATGTTTAAGGAGTAATAGTTGGACATCATTTGGATGTTGTCAAGGCTGATTTGGTGCCTTCCTGTTAGAAATATAGCACTCAACTTCCCACTCGATGTCTCCTTACCTCAACACTACCTCCATGCTATGAGATGATATTATCTTGGGCAGATACTGATGCATGGCTAGAAAAACTACCTCTTTTCCATCATGGTCCATGAATTCCATATCCATCTTCCTTTTATTATTAGTGTATCTCCAAATGAAATAAAGCCACTAAACTCTGATTACCACATTAGTATCTAGTACACCCATCAAAAAGAAGTCATCTATCAACATGTAGTTCCCTATGGTGATTTTCAGTTTTGGGATTCATATAGTGCACTCTATTTGATAACCATACAATATGATCACTATTAGACCATCGAAATCGTTTATTGGGATCTCCCCCCAATCTATCGTAGTTGCGTCTATAAAGTTGTGGGATTCCCCACCATCAATAAATATTGTCACCTTATGCTCCAACATAACTCCTTTGACTCTAAATGTGTGGTATCTAGGAAGTCCTAACATGGATGCCATAACAGGGCCTTTAGCCCTAGCGTGTGATGTCTCCTCACTTGTTTCCTGGTGCCCCTGTGCCTATACCTGTCCTTGTACTAATGCCTCATCCTCCTCATCACTGTCACTATCTAAATAAACCTTGATGTAATGGGACTTGCCAGCCTTCTCCTTCCCTGAACACCCGTACCCTAGTACCCAAGGCTCTTAACAATTGAAACATAGTTTTTTCTTCCTCAGTTATTTTCAGATCTCCTCATCTAGCTTCGGTTTTTCAGTCCACTCCTTCTAAAAGGGTTTAACCTCTTTGTTCTTCTAGGGGAAGGATGGTTTAGGAGTAAAACTGCTCTTAGGAATAACATCCTACATGTCTCTAGTTCTACTGACTACATCATGTGGAGTGGTAGGCTTATAAGCCTTAACCCATCCTCGTAGAGGCTGAAATAGCCCCTCAACAAACAACATCACTAATCGTGCATCAAATATATTGCTGACCATCACTACCGGCATATGGAGGTCTAAAATATATGAATTTGCACTGCTAGTGTGCTTGAGTTATGCCAACTCCCTGAAATGAATATCTAGGTCCTTCTTGTCAAAGAGATCAATGAGCTTCTATGTAAACTTGTAGTATGAGGTTATGTTGGCATGACCCAAAGTCACTAACCCATGGTACCACCACTCATGGGCCTCACCATCCGCATGTAAAGTGGCGAACTTGATGGCATCTTCCTCCGTCATCTGATGGAACTAGAAATTTGTGTCCAAATTTTGGACTCATAAATCTGGTTGAACATTTTTAGGACCCATCAAAGTTTGGAATGGTCACTTTCCCTAGTATCTTCTATAGATTTTGGTTCTGTATCATATCCTTCTTGTATCCCTTAGGACTATTTCTACATTGGAAGTTGTAGAAATATGTGAAAGTCGTGGTAGCGTGAGAGTCATCCCCTAACCTCCTATACTCCTCCAAGTAGGCCCCTGAAGACACATCATGGTCATCATATGCCATTTGGCTTGTTGGTGTAATTTATAAAATTTGTGGCATAATAGGCCTAGGTGTATTTTTGTATAGGTGTGGGTGGCTTTTCATAGTTGTGCGTGCATGACTTCTTTCTCTATTGTTAGATCCTTTGTTGTTAATGGGATCCTTATTATGATGTTCTTCCAGTGTGTTATTGGAAAATTTCTCCATTAGCTCCATCATCACCTTTTGGCCATTGGCTAAATCATTTAGGATGCTAACCAAATTGTTATACTCTTGGTTCTCCTTATCTCCCATGACTACATTCCCTTTTTAGATGATACCTCTTCCTCTTCCTCTCCTTCAAGAATTTATTCTTCCTCTGAAATTGGAGTGGGTTATCTAGCCTTGTAGTATCTCTTATAGGTGATGTATGGGTGGTCTTCAATATTCATCAATAACTGCTATAAACTACCCTTTACACCACACAACTTCCTATGACCATGCTTTGATACCATTGTATGATACCCCCTTAGGAATATCTCAAAATACCCACTAATTTTTTTTTGAATTTGTTTGGGTTTATCACTAAGGTATTTCATCAAACAATGTGCATGTATATGGATGTAGGTGCTTTTTATTTTATTTTAAACAAGTAAACATAGTGCAAAATATATACCAAAGATAATTCAAAACAACAATATACAATTTACATTAAACCCAGAAATGTACATACCACAAAGAGACACTTGCAATGTCAATATGCTCCTATTCCTCCCTTTGGAAATAACTAAGAAAAACAACAACAATATAGGATTTCCTTCGGAATGGATGCCAATACATATTTAACCCTTAAATTTGCTATTCATAACCCATAAATGTCCCCACATGCACAACAACCAACTTAATGCAAAAGCAAGGGAACTCGACCTCAAGAAAGTGAGAGAGCTCAACCTCCATATAGTAAACAACTCAACCCCTTCCCACTGAGATACTCAACCTCCATGAGAAGGCTCATATATCAGCCAACCCCTTCAGGATCAATCAACTCGGCCAACAAAGTGGCACTCGACTCCTCAATAATGCTTCTAAAATGTAGACAATTTGGTCTATTTTAAATGGAGAATATGCCCTAAAATGCAAGAACTCTCATCTAGTAAAGAAGAGAGATTTTAGTCACCCAATAATAGTAGATAAATTTGACCCAAAACTCCAGTAGAAAAATAGTTATAACTTGGCCCACATGTAGCTTAGAACTCGACCCCCTTATTTATCAAACTCAACCTCCTAGTATCAACGTGTTTCCTTAGGTAAATGGCCTCACAAATTAGGAGTAAACTCGATATATTGTAGAAAATAGAGAATAAAAAAGGTTAGGTGGTAAAATCAACTAATAACCCCTTTAAACTTACACCATTTCTACCATTGCCTTCTTCTTCTTTAGCAATGAAGTGTAATTTCAAAACCTGAGTGATTTTGCTCCAATACTAGCTTGGGTGTATAGTTTCAACACAAAAACCAAAAAACAAAATGAGAGTTTTTAAAAACCCTAGTCTCTTTCTCAAGATCTCTCCAAAATCTATTTATCAAGTGATTAAATGCAAATGCAAGAATGAGGAGAGACTCCTCTTTTCCTTTTCTTATAATTCACTTACTTTTTTGTCACCTTTTTACCTTTTATTTTAATAAAATCACTTTAGTGGATTTTTTTACTTTACAATTTAAAACTGATATTTCATTAGCCTAGGATCCATGTCCCAATTTTTCCACTTTAGCTTAAATAAGATGCTTTCCTAAGTGAATTATGTTCCCTTGATTAATTTTCTCATCTAAGCCTATGGGAACTTAATTAGGATAGCATAATATTCTCTTTATGCCTCTTAAGTGGATGGGTACATTACACCATTTTATCAAGCTTCCAATTCACATAAAAACCTAAACACCATATCAACAAATAAATAGTAATGAAACGATGAAAACAGTGCTAGCGAAGGGACATGATATAATGCTTATGAGTAAAATATCAATGCTAACTACTATGAACCAAACACAATCGTTTTTTTTTTTTCATTCTTCATTGTCAATATAAAGTCCCATGTTAATATATCTTTTTAGAAAAGGGTTGTTGTAATTTTTTGACTTTGGTAGCCCCTCAAGAAACATGTCACAAGAATCACCACATTGTAGCTTTAGCTTGAATTCTCCTTCTGCAGTATAATATCATTAGACTACTAGTAGTTATTTCCTTTCATATTTATGTATAACATAGTAAAAGGGGTTTAAGATATCAATCCTACATAATATATTTAAGAGCCAAAAAGTTAGGGTATGGAGGCACTCTTTAATCCATGTTGGGTAACTTTTACATTTCTTGATCCTAGTTTTATTAATATGTTTTATTTTTTTCACTCGGAATATATTTTTTCCATGTAACCATGAATGGGAAATCCCAAGAGATTTCACTGTGTTATATAGGTTGTAACTAAGGTAAACCATTTAATATAATACAAATAAAGTTGTAGGTACATCGAGCATAAACATATCCCATATAATTAGCTTGTAACATCCCCTAGCGACCCAATTGAGAGACATTGGCATTCAACTCTACCTTTGTGATCACATTTGTTCTAGTAATTGATTCAACTTATATAATTGATGAATGTAAATGTTTTTCAATAATGCACGAGAATTTATTGCTTGTCAACAACACGTCAATTGAGTAGTTGATCTACTATCCATTTATTATATTCATGGTCAACTATCATTGACTTGTATAAATAGATTCACCATAACCATGCATTGACTGCATAAATGAGTCTATTGTATATTGAGAATTTTATGAGTGTATGCAAAAATTATTAATCATGCCCACCATGCTCTTATGATGGTCAACACCATTTTAAATAGCTTGTAATAATTTATTAGTGCATTACCAGATGGATTTCCTTTATTACGATACCACCGTACCATAATTGGTACATGTCATTAATATTTCATGCATGCTACCATATTATGAATCAAATAACATGTTTATAATGACTATAAATTTGTACAACACAGAATGTAAAAACATCATGTATATGGTTACATAAAAAACAATGCATCATTAAGCATTTAAACACAAAATAAACACATTCATCTTGTGTAATTAACCCACTGGTTGTTGAACTTAGATGTCTCACCCAACCATAGACCTCTTTTATCTAAATCTCTTAGTGATGGATCACCCTCGAGTTGGGGCTATGAGTCCACTAGGGAAAAGGCTCACATAGAGATAACTACAATTAGACATATAGTATCAAACAAGTATGAGGCTAGGCACCAACTCTAAAAACATCCTTGACTATAGTCTCACATTCCTTAGCCTTCACAATGCAAGGTAGTGCATTCCTTCTGTGCCTCTACAATATTTCGTGTTGTGCCACCATTCTTCTTGTGTTTTCAACATAGATTAGCCAAGAGGTCTCAAAGTATTATGTCTACGAGAGTTAAAACTACCCTTAGTAGACAACTAGGTACCCAACAAGTCTCACACTAAGAAATATTACCCAACCAATTCCCACTCCAAGCTACAAACTTACCCCAAATGAAGAAGGAAAATTGGTCATGGAATTACACAAAGGAATTTAACACAAGTTTACCAAATTATTGGCTGAACGACTATCCAAGTTCATTTACTTTCAAGTTTGTAGAACAAATAAAAAAGAAACTCGGTGATGAACCAACAATCTACTATCAATGAATTGGAAAGGAACTAGGGAGCAATGATGGTCAACAAATCATGGAATAAATGAGAGAATAGTAGGAATATGAATTTTGCATTCACATAATATTTCTGCCAAGTGTTGCATGAGGAACTCACCCCCACCACTTGGGAACTCACATATACCACTCCCATCTCACTTTTTCGACTTATTCTTATACCATATCATCAAAACTTTAGGTTATATTCATAAAGTGAGTTTCCTATGAATTTTATATTATTTTCATAACATAGGAACCATGTCATGGTTCTACCCCTTCAACTTCCCCTCCTGTGGAGTTTTATCCCCCCTTATTCTTTTCGCTAGGTGGTCTACAATCAATGTATTTTAATATGGGTGTGAATACATATTACAACATTAGACTCATTGATATTTTAGCACCTAAGCTCTCCATTCTTAATCACATGGGCACACTAGCCTCAAAACATAAAGGCATTAGGCATGCAGGGTTGAAAATCATATATACACATGGGCACCCAAGCCCCAAAACAACTTGGCTCACCAACCTAATAGAAATATCTACAAATATAACACAAGGATTATTCTGGGGGTGCAACATTCCCCTCTCCCATATTTATGCATTATATTCAATTCATCATATGCCTACTACATTCAAAATAGGTGCAAGTATGTGTCCTCTATAGCCTCCTTAAACTCCTATGTAGTGTCCTCAAGGATGTAACAACTCCAATGGACCTTTACTAGCACTATCACTTTATTCTAGAGGTCATTGAATTTCTAGTCCAAGATGTACACCAAATCTATTTGAAAGTCCCCTTCAAGATCTGTAGAAACTTGGTGATAGAGTTGCAACTACTTAAGAAATTTTAATCTAAATAAAGAGACATAATTATACTCTGCTGATTTGTGGATTTCAATTCACAATTTAGACCAACAATCTTAGACATTGATCTATAAACTATTGTGAATATTCCACTGGATAGTTCATCACAACAAATATGATAATAAAATATTAAATTGTGGTATTTCTACATTATTACAGTTTTATTAAACTTTAAGATTTGTAGAATTAACTGTAATTAGTGCACACATGCGAATGGAAATTATGCAGAAAAGTAGAGAATGTAAAAAATAAGCTCTCACACACACATACGACACAAAATATGCTCTAGGAAACCATTTCGGGAGAAAACCTAGTTGGAACGTGAGGCTGCTTCACTCTCTTTCTCTGTCTATAAAAGAAGGCTGTAGGTACAAGTAAGTAATGCTTGTGGCCCATGGGTTGCTACAATGCACAAATACTCTCTGTGTTCTCTACCTCCTATCTCTCTTAGGTATCTTTGCTCAACTATGGAACAAAATTCTCTCGAAATAATGGAATGCCTCTTCCTCCTAGTGTGATCCAAGTGGATGTTGGTGGCCACCCACCTATCCCATTTGGACCCCCGTAACTATCTCTTTTAGTTTTTCTGTTTCCGTAATTGTAGCACAATTTTGCTACTTTTAGCAGTTTTTTTGGGTCTTGAACTTCCGGAGCCGTTTTGAGGCCCTAAACGACGTTTTTTGGGAAATCTGGGGGCAACATGGGTCCATGGACCGATGTTTCCCTTCGAAAGTGGTAGTTCTCGGATAGATCTTTCTAACAAGCTATCATACGTGTCAAACGAAGATCGTATGTCAAAGTTACGACCCCGGGAAATTGATGTACCAATTTACCTAAAACGGGGCCCACAATTTGGCGTTTCATCTTCTAGGGTTAGGTTTTGGAATGCGAAGGGTTTTCCATTGTTTCTCAACAATAAATAGGCCTTCGAGCCTCATTGTAACAAAGTTTTAGAACAGTTCAGAGGCATGTAGCAACCACATCTCTTCTCAGAGATAAGCTACCATCGCCATAGCTGGGTTATTTCCATTTCTGGTTGTAAGCATATTTTAGTATTTTCCATTAATGAAATGAAGTATTATTTCTACTGCATCTTTGTGTATATGGTTATCTCTGTAATTTGTTGCGTTCCTGTTTAAATCCAGATCATAGTGGTCCGGTTATAACACAACCCGAGAGCCTACTTGTGGTTAAGTTTGACTACATCAAATCTTAAATAGAGTTACAATATAGAATCTCCTAAAGGCTTTTACATCGAAAACACATGGCTAGTCCTTTTTCCATGAATAATGGGGCCTGATGTGACATCCTCCCAAACTATAGGTGTGAAAATAGGAAGGTCAACTTCAGAGTGACATAACTTTTGCATACAGACTCTGATTGATGCGCTTCTTGTGCCATTGGAAATATCTCTATGTGTAGAAAAAAATGAAAAGGTTCAGCTCTAAAGAGGAAAAGTTTTACCCACAAAAAACGTCGTATGATGCCTTAAAAATCTCCTGGGATGTTTTGGATCTCGTTTCGCCGAACTAGTACTTGCTGGTAAAAACGGCCCCATGAGCTAATTCCTCCACTTTTTCCACTCTAAATGCATTGATATGGATGAAAAAAAATATAATGATCCAATCCCAATCACAACTCCCCATTTTGGGAGGCTTTTGGTCCCCAAAGTATTTTACTAAATGAGGTGAGGAAATTTTTCCTCCACCTTCTCTCTAGTGTACCGTTTAGCTTTTCCTTGAAGTTGTCCCTTCAACCCAATATGCCAAAGGTCATGATACCCCTGTCTTGTAGTTCTAGACCTCTTCTACAACACTGTATCTTCTATCAATTCTTCCTGAGCACCAAGTGCCAAATCCCCCACTAAAGGTAGGACCTGTTCCTCTTCTAATTCTAGAATGGAAGGCTCGTAGAGTTTCAGATTTTCCACATTCAAAACTAGTAAATGCACATATATGGTGGTAAAATGAGTCGATAATAATTATCACCCACCTTTTCCACTATCTCAAAGGGACCACATTTGAGATCCTTGATTTTCTTACCAGGCCCCTGCAACCTCTCCTTATTCAACTGTAGCCATACTCTGCCTCCCACCTTGAACAATTTATCTGTTTTGTGCTAATCATGACTGGTCTTACACTCCTCCCATGACTTTTATCATGCAGGAGCATTCACCCAAGAGAAAATAATTGTAATTAAGTTGACATAGGGGGTCATGTATTTTTCGGAAGTTGGATTCCTAAGTGAAAAATTAGTGTAATATTAGGCTTTTAAGTGAATTAATTAGGTAATGGAGGAAGTTGTAAGTGCTCTCGAATAAATAAGAACATGAGTGGAAATAATAACAAAAGAGCCTAAAATCAATTAGGACTCTTAGAACAGTTCATGATTCGAGGAACTAAGGAGAGACTTTAGGAATTAATTAATTAGAAGTGCACATAATGGACAGAGGATTTAGAAGTTGGTTCAGTAGATATAGGAGTCAAACTAGGATAGTTCAATAGAACTCCTAGCATATATGTAAGCCTATGGCTAGAGTCAAAGAGAGAGGCCACAATAGTGAAGAACATGCCTGTGTGAGACAGAGGTCCCATTCTGTAATCATTGTTGATGTTTATTAATACAATCAACCCAATTTCAAGTGGGAATGTGAGTTTCGAGTGTTGAATTGTATTTGAACTCGTAGGTTCTATAACAGGGGTTGCAGGCAAAGTTCTGCAGAGCACACAGAGGAAGAAAATGATATAGAGATTTGTAATGGATCATTGAATCCATTCGAAGGATCAAGATAACAATGACCAAAGGGAATGCGAAGTTAATCCAGGAGGGAGAGTGCAAAGAGAAATAGCAGAGGACGGGAACCTTCAAAGGAACAAAATCACAAAAGTAAAATTGAAGAAATCGCGAAAAAATCAAGTAAAAGGGACGAATAGTGAAGTGAAAAGGCATGCATAAGAGCCTTTTGATATGAAATATCAACGATCGAGATGAAGTCACTGAAGAGGAAGGTGAAATATCGAATCGGAGGAATTATTTATAAATATTAAGCCCTACAAGTGTAAAACCCAGTTTACACTAAGAAACGATGCAAAACACAGTCGGAATCAACTTTCGGACTTGAATTATTATAGAGAGTGGTCTAATCCATATTGGGTCCATAACGACTGATCGGATTGACACTTTGAAGTGATAGGGGTCCGACTATATAAAGAGCGATTGCAATAACGTGATGGATCCTGGACCGTCGGATCGAGAGTCTAGATCGACAGCCCAGATCTAATTGCTAAATCGCCTATCGGTGCTTTGAACCAGTCAAGGGAAGTATAATGGAATGCTGATACATCGATAGCAATCAATCGACGATTGGAGAAGGCGGAGGTCGGAGTAGTGCTATGGAGCAATAAGATACGGACCCGATGATAAATATAGTCGTGGGTCAAATGAATTTGAAGTCTACTATATGTGTTCGAAGTGGAAATTCGATGTATTCCCTTCGTATTATGTTAAAGTGTTGAAAAACTTCTGATAGTAGCATATCGGAGGGGAAGGGGTGATAAGGCACATGTGTAATGTGGCCTACGAAAGTCTCGATAGACAACAGAGATTGCGATTGAGGGACAGCCTCAGAATTTGTGCAAAAGTCATACGGAAGGCAAAAAAGGTATGTTTTGTAGTTAATTCCTTTGTTAACTAATTTTATAAGGAAAAGCACCGATGAAAGGGTTTATGTGTAAATATATATATTTACCACTGTTTTAAGAGGTAAATGTTGATATATATGCGGTTAAGGGGATATGTAAGGGTTTTTAATTCCTGATAGAAGGATTTAGAAGGAAGACTTAAATAAGTTCATAAACAAATGTTTGAGACATGTTTGAAAGTCTGGATAGAGAGGTTTTGGTGGGATGATTGTGTTCCAATATAAAGGAACTACTATAGAGGGCCTTAACCATTCAATGTACTAATGTTTTGACTCCTTTGAAGAGTCAAACACCTGGGACATATGCATTTATGTAGATTCTTGCATACTGTGGGTATGTGCGGGTCTTTCCGTGCACCATTAGTGGTATCAAAGCAGGTTTTAATTAAAACCACTGGGGTTAAACAAAATAGAAAAAAAAAAAAAAAAAACAATTCTATCTGAAAGAATTAAAATAAAAATTATGTGTTAAGGTGTTTATGCAGGCAAGGAAGGATCAGATTCTAATCAGACAGAAGGAAGACACACAGAGGTGATGTGTAGTAGAACTTGTAGATGCAAGAAATATAGGACAATTCATTCAAAGTACAGGTGGAATGGTGAAACAAAATCATGCTGAGATACTGAAAATGAGGTAATATGATATGTTCTGCTTTAAATTGAGAATGTGTGTTTATACATTGATATGCATAGGTGATAGCAAGAGAAGCTGTGAGAGGAGAACCAAGTGAGTTCTTGAAGACAGAGTAAGGAGAATACTCTAAAAGAGAAGTGGCAGTGAACCTGAAGAATCCAAAAAGAAATTGGACAGAGAGGACAACTAAAGTGTTCTCAAGAATGAGTGAGAGATTGAAGAAGCCTAGGAGGAGCAAAGGTGTTGCTCAAGAGGAGGTTCCAAATAGAGGACCGTGCTTACCAAAAAACTGAGTGAGGAGAGCTTAGTGAGGTAAGTATGTAGCTAGGAGGACTAGCTGTAGCAGAGGCTTGTTGCAGATGAGTGAGAAGCTCATGAAGAAAGAAGAGAAGAATATGAATACTGATAGTCATAGCAAAGGTTCAGAGAGAAGCCACAACAAAGGATATGAGAAAAAGGATGCCAAAGCAAATGGCAAGAGGATGAGTCAAGAGGAGATTAACAAAGAGGTTGCAGAGTTAAAAGAGTAACTCGATGCATTAATGAGTATATTTGAAGAAGACCAGAGACTAGGTTAGGTCTTGAGGAAGAAGCCCGTGGAGTGGCATGAAATGCAGAGAAGGCTACAACAAAAGCAAGTAAAGTGGCTAAGGGGAAAACTCAAGGAAGCTGAGTTGGAAATGGAAGAGAAAGTTTGTGAACCTGAAAGGGGAGAAATTATGGGAAAAAGTGAAGATGAAGACTTGAAGACTGAAAATTCAAGTGAGGCCAAGGGGTCACATGGTTTTAAATTTGAAAATTTGTGTATGTTTGCAGGTGAAACATGTAAATAAGGAAAATTTGCTGATATTGTCATAAAGGAGAAAGAAGACAAGCAAAATTCAAATTCTGTTTTGGAAGAAGATGAGATAGATAGGTCTCATATGCAGTTGGAGGAAGATATCAAGCAACCAAGTGAAGGGATTGAAGAGATTGAAGAAGAGACCATTGAATAATTTCTGAATCATATGAAGGATTTAGAACAACAAGGAGATATGATGGCTGAACCATTAACTGGGACCATAGGGTCTTATAGTTTTAAAACTGATAGTTTGTGTATGATGGCAGATATTGCAATAGAAAAGCAGCCTTTTGAAAATATTTCCAGAGGAGATGAAGCTCTAGAAGCAAAAAGTGACAAAGAAAGCTTTTTAGAAGAGGAGGAATTTGACTGCATACAGAAGAAAAGGTCTATGGATGAGTCTATAGAAGCTGTCATAGAAATGAGGAATCAAGATGTGATTCTAATGAAGAATGAAGAAATATTGTCTCAGAAAGGTAATCAAATGAGTTTGATTAATTTTATTGATGAAAAACTAATACAAGAGAATGTTAATAAAGATGATGAGACAAGAATAAATCTGGGAGAAGAGTTACAGGGGGACAACAAGGAAAAATGTACTGAAGAAGAAGGACATCTACTGAAAGATGTTAAGGAAGAAGAAGTCTATGGAAAAGAATTAGAAAAGGGAGAAAGACATCTGGTGATCTATCCATAACAAAGGAAGGTATGGAGAACTGTGAGGAATTTTCAAAATCTACTCGAATTAAAATTGTTGAGTTATATAGAAAATTCGATTTTCAAAGAAGGGAGTTGGAAAGATAGAGGATAGATGTTCAAAATAGACTGTTGAAAAGGGAAGACAAAAGAATTGTCATGAATGACAATCACAAGAAAAAGGAGGTGATAATGAGAGTTCAGTAGACTGACACTGCAAAAGAAGGAGTTCACTACAGAGGACAAGGGAAGGAAGACATCATTAGGATAGATGGTGTGGAAGAGAGACTAATGAACAATCTCATGAGTTCTTTTGAGAGTTCAAATCAGCATACTAATGTGCTGATAGGGGAGAAAGAAACAGAGCAGCAAACTGAATTGTTGCCAAAGGAAGATAAGGCACATCAACCTTATGTTTTTTATTTTAACAAATGTTTTGTGAATGTAGGTTTAGTTGCAAATGCCGAAGGAGATTTGGTATAGATGAGCAGCCAAATAAAGCTGAAAGAAGAAGAGCCCATGGAAGAATTTAATCCATGGAACAAAGAAGTTAATTTACTGGAGAAAGTGCTGGACAGTCGTGATTCAATCATGAAAGAGGGTAAGGATGATAGGGAGGTAGTTAGCAAAGCAACCAAGGCAAAGGTTGAAGCAAGCAAAGCAAGAGTTGGAGCAAGTGAAAAAGAAGAAGAAAAAGTAAACCAAAAGCTACAAAGAGAAAGTAACCAGCAGTAGTTTAAAGAATTAGAGGACAACAACAATAACCTGAAATGAAGAGAAGGAGGAAGAAGTATGAAGCAAAATATGAACCAGTCCAAAGATGTGTTGGAAATAGAGATTGAAGAAATGTGGCAATTGCTGATGAAGCAATTCAAATGGAGGAAAATGATAGCAACAGGAAGAAAGATCAATCAGAACTTGAATATGATTGACAAGAAGAAGAAAATGGAGCAAAAGACAGTAGAAGTACAACAACAACAAGGGAACAAGACATGTGGATAGTTACAAAACAAAGTGTGGGATCCAGGAAGACAAAGACCAGAAAACAGATGATCAGGAGATCATGAATATTTTCTACTTTGGGAGTCTGATGCAGGAGCATTCACCTAAGAGAAAATCATTGTAATTAAGTAGACATAGGGGGTCATGTATTTTTGGGAAGTTGGATTCCTAAGTGACAAATTAGTGTAATATTATGCTTTTAAGTGAATTAATTAGATAATGGAGTAAGTTGTAAGTGCTCTTGAATAAATGAGAACATAAGTGGCAATAATGACAAAAGAGCCTAAAATCAATTAAGACTCTTAGAACAGTTCATGATTCGAGGAACTAAGGAGAAACTTTAGGAATTAATTTATTAGAAGTGCACATAATGGACAAAGGATTTAGGAGTCAGTTCAGTAGATATAGGAGTCGAACCAGGATAGTTCAATAGAACTCCTAGCATATATGTAAGCCTACGGGCAGAGTCAAAGAGAGAGGCCACAATAGTGGAGAATAGGCCTGTGTGAGACAGAGGTCCCATTATGTAATAATTGTTGATGGTTATTAATACAATTGACCTAATTTCAAGTGGGAATGCGTGTTTTGAGTGTTGAATTGTATTTGAACTCATAGATTCTGTAATAGGGGTTGCAAGCAAAGTTATACAGAGCACGCAGAGGGAGAAAATGATACAAATATTTACAATGGATCATTGAATCCATTCAAAGGATCAAGAGAACAGTGATCAAAGGGCATGCGAAGTTAAGCTAGGAGGGAGAGTGCAAAGCGAAATGGTAGAGGAAAAGAACCTTCAGAGGAACGAAACCACAGAAGTATAATTGAAGAAATTGCAGAAAAATCAAGTAAAAGGGATGAACAATGAAGTGAAGAGGCATGCACAAGAGCCGTTTGATCTGAAAGATCAACGGTCTAGATGATGTCATTCAAGAGGAAGGCGAAATATCACATTGGAGAAATTATTTATAAAGATTAAGTCTCGCAAGTGTAAAACCCAGTTTACATTAAGAAACGATGCAAAACAGAGTCAGAATTGAGTTTTGGACTTGAATTATTATAGAGAGTAGTCTACTCCATATCAGGTCCGTAAGGATTGATCGGATCAATGCTTTGAAGTGATAGGGGTATGATTATATAAAGAGCGATGGCAATAACGCGATAGATCCTAGACCGTCGGATCGAGAGTCCAGATCAACGACCCAGATCTAATCGCTAAATCGCATATCGGCGCTTTGAAGCAATCAAGGGCAGTACAATGGAACATCGATATGACGATAGTGATAAATCAGTGATTGGAGAAGGCGGATGTCGGAGCAGCACTGTTGGGCAATAAGATACAGACCCGGCGATAAATATAATTGTGGGTCTAATGAATTTGAAGTATGCTATATGTATTCGGAGGAGAAATTCCATGTATTCCCTTCGTATTATGTTAAAGTGTTGAAACACTTTCGATAGTCGCATATGAGAGGGGAAGCAGTGATGAGGCACATGTGCAATGTGGCCTGTGAAAGTCCCGATAGCCGATAGTGATTGTGATAGAGGGACAACCTCAAAATTTGTGCAAAAGTCATATGGAAGGCGGAAAAGGTATGTTTTGTAGTTAATTCCTTTGTTAACGTATTTTATAAGGAAAAGTGCCGATGAAAGGTTTATGTGTAAATATATATATTAACCAATGTTTTAAGAGGGAAAGGTTGATATATATGTGGTTAAGGGGATATGTAAAGGTGTTGAAGGGTTTTTAATTCCCGATAGAAGGATTTAGAAGGAAGAGTAAATAAAGTCATAAACAAAGGCTTGAGACCTACTTAAAAGTTTAGATAGAGAGGTTTTGGCAAGGTGATTGTGTTTCGATACAAAGGAACTGTTATAGAGGGCCTTAACCATTCAATGTACTGAAGTTTTTACTCCTTTGAAGAGTCAAACACCTGGGATAGATGCATTTATGCAGATTCTTGCATACTGTGGGTATGTGCGGGTCTTTCCCTGCACCATTTTACAATGTTTCTTGTACATGTAGATGGATCTGCATGATCTTCTCTATAAAATGTTTAGCC
>APFE030751049.1:210103-221524 GCA_000404065.3 Pinus taeda | reverse complement strand
TCTTTTTGCTTTATTTCCTTGCTGCTGGTTTGTTTAATTTGCTTTGTTGTGGGAAGGATTTTAGGGTTTAGTGAGAAAATGCATGGCACTAGGGTTTTAGCAAATAGATTTGGGGAGGGATGTGTTTTTTTAGAAAATTTGGGATGGGAAATACATTTGTTGCAAATGAAATAAGAGAAAGATATGTATTAACATCTGTGAATTAAATTTAGAGGAAACAAGGGAGGGATAAATAGGACTAAAAACCTTGAAAAACAAGCAAACCCTAGCATATTTGCCTACATTGACAACATTTAAATTCACCATTTCTCTTGCACATTTTTTGAAGAAGAAAACCATGAGACTTGTCATCATGCATTCATCACTTGCCATCATGGATAAATTCGGAACTTACCTGGTCGATTTAGCAATTTAGGAGGGCGATTTTACTTGTTTGAGCAATTTTCTGGCAAAAACAGATCTACCGGTCGCACCTCTGCTCTATCGGTCGCTCTGGCCTGAACCGTCGCACCAGTTTTGGAAATACACAGAGGGAGTGGCTCTGACCAGTCGCACTTCGCCCAACAAGTCGCACTTCTGATCTATCGGTCGCTCCTCCAGAAATGACTGAAATTGTATCAAAATCGCCCTGTTTTGATTTCTCTTTGTGTCTTGCAAGTTTACAATGGTATAATGAGGCCATAAAGAGAGCTTTTGGGTCTTTATAGGTCCACTTTAAAAAAAATATTAAAACATTAAACCCACTTTCAAATGTTGCATGTTTTGGCATTTGCTTTAACACTATTTGTTTTAATTTTCACTTTGCCTGGAATTGATTTTTAACATTAAACCCACTTTCAAATGTTGCATGTTTTGGCATTTGCTTTAACACTATTTGTTTTAATTTTCACTTTGCCTGGAATTGATTTTTTAAGTGTTTTCACTTGGTTCTTTTTGCGGATAAATTCTCTGATGTATACTGATGAGGAAACCAGGGTATTGCCAGCATTCTGAAGATTTATGAAGATTTTCCTTATTTTTGCCGTTTGACATGACCTTGAGTTTAAAAAAAACGAGTTTTTTAAACCAAGGTATTAATGAGCTGCAGCTGATGAAAAATATCAAGGAACATGGTTACATACCTCCTTCTGGCTTGCTGGAGACCATTGGACTTCAGACTCATGACTTTGAAATGATTTTGACCTAAACCCTAAACCTAGGAAACCTAGACCTAGACTTGGGATTTACACAAGACAAAACTGCAATAAGTGAGACACAAGTTTTTCACATGATATGGTGATATGACCTGATTCCAGCAAAGCCAAGAATGGAACAAGACCAGCTCCTCCATCAGTGTTATGGCATGCCTAATGGGATGCAAAACTGATGCTGATGGGACACCTACATATGCATATGCAAAGAGCTGTTGATCACTGATGGCGGGTTTAAGACCGACACTAACAGGATCTATCTTTAGTTCTGCTCCACTAATCACATACCCAAATACACCAAAGAATACTGCGCAAAATCACACTTCTTGAGATTTTCTAGTAGCTGGGGCTTCTTCAATGTTTCCAACACCTGCATCAAATGTGAATGTTGGGATGGAGTCCCCTAGGTCAATTTTGTGGTTAAAAACCCAAGTTTTGATGTAATTGTTGTAAATGATGTAAAGTCTCCACGAATTGTGGATGCAAAATGCATAGATTATTAGGAGTAAAAGGGGTTTTAGCCCCTTTTTTTATGTAAAGTTGAGTCAGATTTGAGATCCACCCATGGTCGTCAGGCCATGGGATTGTATAAATAGGCGTGTCTTCGAGAGTCTAAGGAAGATCATGTTAGTAATGGGTCAATAGAAGATAACACAGAGAAGTGGGTCAGATAGGAGAGAAAGGCTCTGCAGCTGAGTGCGCAAAGGCCTAGATAGAGTCCGCAGCTGAGTGCGCGGACCCTTGCAGCTGAGTGTGCAGGGTAGTTTTGAGTCTATAAATCCTAACTGAAGATCAATAAAGAAGATTATTAAAGAATTCCCGTGTTTATCTATTTAATTCTGTTTATTTATAATGGCGATATATGTTGTGGATGAATAATGTATTTATGAAATATTGATCTAATGATGCACGCCTCTATGGAATAAATCTTAATAATTGTATGTACTACGTGTTAAGTACTTTTGTGAAGATTGTGATACCTTCTGCTATGTTTATTAAAATACTTAAGTAGGCCTACACGAGCTCAGACCTAGGGTTACTTTCTGATGTGCGAAAGTGGTTGATGTGACTATTAAGGGTCTGAAACGACCAATCGTAGACCTTTGCAAAGGTCTAGAGGCTGGTTAATGAGAGTTGTAGTACTAAGCCCTTAGGGCTTGTAGATATGCATGAAGGAAAATCTAGGGCACTAAAAGACATCACACTGATCTCTGGATGAAAAAACTTGGTTTTGACATCCCCTCATACTGGTTCAGGTGAGACTACAGCTTGCGCTACGGGGGTTGTTGCCAAAAGGGCTAGTAGTGTAGGTATTTGTTGGTTGGTGCAACTAAATCTAAACTTGGATCAGGACCCCCTAAGCCAACAATGAAATATGCTACTCCCAGGTAACATTATATACCAGTATATCATCCAAATATACAATAACAAATGAATCTATAAAAGGGAACAAAACATCATTCATTAGTCTCATAAATGTAGTTGGCGCATTACATAGGCCAAATGGCATAACTAACCACTCAAAACCTTGCATGGTTTTAAAGGCCATATTACATGTATCTTATTCTTTAACTCGAACCTAGTGATATCCAAACTTCAAGTTAAGCTTGGTGAAGTACTTTGCTTGCTGCAATTGATCTAGAAGATCATCTATCCCAAGCAGGGGGTATGTATTCTTAAGCGAGATTTTATTAAATTCCATGTAATCTATACACATCCACCAAGTCCCATCTTTCTTTGGCACAATGATGATGGGTGACCCACATAGAGATATACTTGGTCAAATGATACTCTGTTCCAGTAGTTGCTGCAATTGTTTCTTCACCTCACTTGCTTCTATAACAAATTACCTATACAACCTAATATTTAGCAATGACGAGTTCAACAATAGTTGGGTCTCATGTTCCACTTCTCTCTTAGGTGGTGATGGGCCTCTAAATTATACATAAATTAAGGCCCATATGACCATCCTTTAGCACATTAAACCTCTCTTTTTGCATTAGATAATATATTTTTAACTTTAATATGTTCATTAGAAAGGTTTATGGATAATTGCATATTTGTGCATAATATTATTTAATTTTGTGGAATATTTTGAGAAGATTGGACATATTATGAAGATATGGACGAGGAGATAATTTAGGGACTTTCTCCCTACTACATGATGATCAATATTAAATAATAAATCAAGAAGATATTATGAAATAATTGCACAGATTCTGGAGCTCCAATGATTGAGAAAATTTAGGAATGTGTTATGTGTCATTTAATGCAGATTCCTAGTATTGGGAACTAGATCCACTAATTAAGGGATTTTGGTGGGGAATGATTCCTCCTTTCATGGGCAATTCTTCCTAATAATTTTTTATAAGTACCAAGTCGAATTTTCCTCTAGAGGTTGATTTTTCTTACTCTTCTTGTGGAGAGAATTCGTTTTTTGCAGCTCCACTGTAATTTCTTGCAGGGATGTAATTTTATTGATAGAAATAATGAATATTGGTGTCATGTTCAGCTTCTAGATATTGGTCTCCTTCATAGGACTCAGAGTTCCCTTAGTCTTTGCTATCCCAGGAGCCTCAAAGCCCTTTTGTATCATTTACTCTTCTTCCTTTCACTACTTATTCACATGCATCTCTTGTTCTCGTCTTTTCCTATTTCTACATTTAGTATTGATGATCTCTTGTTGTAGGATTGAGTTAAAAGGTTTAAGAAAGTTATTTCGCAGGATCAAAAAACATCATTTCATGCTTGAGACAACTTTGGAAGGTCATGGTAATCATTGAGCTACTTGGATTAGTTTGCTTATTCCCAAATCTAAATTTCTGGAAGTCCCTTGTGGCAAATAATAGTAATTTTCCGCTATTATTTAGAACATGCTAACGAGCTTCAATCAAGTTTATTGCACTTTCATTAGATAAAAAAAACATTATATTTAATAACAAAATTTACGCCATTGCATTTTCACTTGGTTAGGCTCTAAATCAATGATTAGGGAAGACTAAAGACCACTTAGGACTTATCTCTTTACCCATGAAAAACATTTCAATGATTTGGGCTAATGGACAGATTTATGAAATGGATAATACAATGATGATTGCCACATCCAATGAACTCTGTTAAAGGACCTAAAATCTTTGAAATGTAATGATTGAAATTTACTTCATGATATTTACTTTATGCAATTGGAATAGGTTTCTTTCACTGTATTTTCTTTCTTGCAATAGGTTAAGGTTTCCATTTCGAGAATTTCATTTTCTGTAATTAGTTTAGGATATGATTTTATTATATTCAATCCATTACATCATGAAATCAAAGGAAGGACACATTTTATGCCGCACATATAGTGCCGATACCTCTTAAGTTTGTATGAACCCCAGGTTGATAATTAAAGTTGGCAGCCTTAGGAGTTGCAACATTCTTGTTGCAATACCGAGGCTTATCACTTTTTTGGTGCCGTTTACAAGGAGGTGTCAAAGTGTGCATTGTTTTCTTCCCTAGTTGATTCATTTATTTTACTTTCTGTAAAAACAAAATGTGCATTAGGCATCTTTTATTTCAAAAACAGAAAATTTCATTGCATTAGCGTTTTCCTTCAATCATAAAAACAAAAACAAAAAAATATCCAAAACCAAACCCCTCCCCATTTGATCACGTGGTGCAGTAAGAGCCACATAACCATTCATTTTGTAGGTAGAAGAAGAATAGGTGACATATAAGGTAGAAGAAATTAATGGAGATGATGACAATGAAGAACATATTCTTGTATTTCCCATTCAAGATACTGATGTCGGTGTGCATATAAAGAACGCCTCTCCATATTTTCTTCCCAACTTCCATGGTATGAGGTCAAAGGATCTGGAAACATTTCTCTTTGAATTCGAAATCCTTTGTAGATATTATGGTTACTTACTAAACACTCAAAAATTGATATTTTTTCTGACAACATTGAAGGATAGAGCTCTTAAATGGTTCATGAGTTTAGGGACTAATTCAATAAGATCATGGAATGATATGCAAAATATATTTGTAGAAAAATATGAAGATCATGATCTTAAAGAGGAAATATTTAGAATGAATAAAAAAGAAGATGAGAGACTTGAGGATTTAATAGAGAGGTTCATGTACAATGTTAAGAGGGGAAAATTACATCATTTAGGATCTAACACACTAAAAACCCTCTTACTTAGAACAATTAGGGATGAGTAGATTGATATTCTTGATCTCATGAGTAGAGGTGATGTATACCAATTATCATTTCAAGAAATTTGTGAAACATGCAAACACATATAAAGAGGAAGGACAATATTAAGTAAATCAACATCAAGACAGTAAGTCAAGCTGAACTTGGAAATTTGTTTCATGACTTTAAAACAAAAATTCTTAGCAATCTAAGTGAACAAGTAGAAATGATAAGAATTAAATATGAGGAAAAAGAAGATGTTGATATTTGTGTTGTCCATGCAGAATCACATGTTGTTAAATATTTCCCATCATTACCAATGTTGAAGAAGGTTTACCAAGAGGAAAATGGAGCAAGTCAATTGCCAAAGAAACTATGTTATGTAGCTCCAAGAGAACTATGATAGCCTAGTCAACCTAGTATGATGCAAGAACCTAATTCAGAATTTCAAGGTTATGCACATCCATCTCAAAGTGATTGGAACACACCCTTTCCTTGGCAACCTTGCCCATCTCAACCCCAAAACCAATATTGGCAACAAGGTTGGAATGGAACTCATGGGAGCCATCCACAATGTTGTCAATATTTTCCTCAATATCCTCCATACCCAATTCCATGTTATCCCTACCATCTAGCTCCACCACAACCACAACCCCAACACGTTAATATCAAATATCCACTCCCACTCAACTACTTGTATCACCATTTCTGAACCTACATAATGAAGTAGCTCAACCCACTTACAATGCTGAGGTACAACACTTCCAAACATCTCCTCTTGATCTAAATGGTATTCATCTTAGCTCAAGAAGAGTATCACAAAAATATATTCTCTTGATATCATTGAAGGAAAACATGCAGAAAAAGAAGATTCAAATGAGAAGGCCAAAGAATCATGGGTTGCACTTAACAAAGAGAAAACATTGGAATCAAAGATTAGAAAAGTGACCTCATGTTTACCATCAGATCCTTTATGTGTTCAAGAGAATAATAAAAAAATGAAGAAGGTCTAAATTTCATGGAAGAAGAAGACATCCAAGATGATCCGAATCAGCATGTGGACAGGAGTATCATAACTATATTGAAATATGTTTCTAGGAAAGTGTCAAGTTGCATCAACCCACTCTTCTTCAACAATTCCTGATCTCATCTCAATCAAATAAGTTGGTCTCTCATATTCTTGTACCTGTCAAAGCATATATTTCAAGCCTACACATCAGTTTATCTGTCATATCGATGTGCACTTGGCTTCATTGGAAGTATTCCTACACTTGAAAATGATTTTGTTTTTTTCAAGTAGACTAGGATAGGAAAGGAAAAAAATGAAAAATAAGATAAAAGATAAAATCTCAGGTGAAAACATCCTTTGAGGTGCGTGAGATTGGCTCATTGATTGAAAATCTCCATGAGGTGGTCAATGGGTTGGAAAAAAAGGAGAAAAAATGAGAAAAAGAAAAGATCCTTGGTGAAAACCTCCTTTGAGGTGCCTAGGCAGACCTACTAGTTGAAAACCTCATTAAGGCGGCTAGTAGGCCTAGAAGAAAAGAAAAGAAAAGAAAAAATGAAAATATTTTCTCCATGTATCTCTCTTTCATGAATTTAGGTGCTCTCCAACCTCTGTAAGCAACAAAAACAAGCTAGCCACCAAAAGAAAAGTTGATCACAAGCCTAGTCAAAAGAAGTTGAATTTTTACTTTCTCCTCCTTTGCTCAAATTCTCCAACAAGACCAAGGTCGCATCAATCCACCACCCTCATCTATTTCCACCATCCACTCATGATTTCTAAGCTTTTAACACTCACTTTCCATGTTGTCTTGAAATACTATAGGAAGATCTTGTAGTTACTACAAGAAAAAAAAATAAATAGAGCAGAAAATTATTTTTGTCATATCTTGAACACCAAGCATCCATTTGTCAAGTTGTTTAAGGGGGAGATGCATATGGATGATAGTAGCATGCCCAAGTAATTTAAGCAAATTCCACTTCACAATTTTCGAGAAATCATTCTCCATCACCTACAATCATTTTTGAATATTCTAGATATTTATGCATCCATTTCCAAAAGTGTTTCATGGGGAGATGCATATTGATGATGGTAACATGTCCAAGAAATTTTAGAAAATTCAAGTGCACAATTTTCGAGAAATCGACCTCCATCACCTACAACCATTTTTTATTTTTTCTCGATATTCATACATCCATTGGTCAATTTTTTTTATGGGGAGGTGCACAAGGATGATGGTAACATGCTTAGAAAATTTTAGGTTAATCTAGTATACCATTTGGGAGATATGGGTTTAAACAGGTTTCTACAGGGTTTCACGTAGTTACAATAGGATGTCTTGGTTTTCTACAGGAAACTAGCTGAAGTCTATAGGAAGGCAAGGAAGGTGAAATGAAGTGCTGGTAAGGGGTATGATAGTTGTGAAAAGTGTGGGGAAGGTGAACATCACCCATGGCCCAGCCCAACACTCCAAGAAGGCTATATTTGACTAAGATAACTTGCTTACGGTAACTGGAAGACAAAGGTTTAGAAGCACCAATCTATGGATACCTGTGTAGAAGAAAACAAACAAAATTATCACCTCTAGAGGACCATGGATCGATCATCAACTCAGTAGCAACATGCATGCCTCTCCAACAACCATCGGGTAGGTACAGGTATGCAATATTTTTGACCTCTTCCCTTGAGAATATTGTAGTTAGAAATTTATTGTCAATGCATGAGAGATGAGGTTTTATAAGCTAAGGATGAGTCAATAGTCTCGACCACCTTCAACTAGTTAATACAACTAACTCATTCACTCATGCAATGCGGAAAAACCAAATTAGGAAGGGTGATGACTTCGAAGAATGAGGACGACAATTAAAAGAGGAAATTTGTGCAAAGGATAAGTCACCACAACACTCCAAGCCCTCCATCAACTTCATATCCACTATCTATCCATTAGTCATCCATCCCATTTCATTAGAAAAAAATTAAAAATTTTCAAGAACAAACCCTACACTTTGTCTTACCCTGAAAATTTCTTGGAAAAAAACACACAAAGCACATCCTCTCCATTTTCACAAACCTACACTACTCCAGCTGAGCCATAACATCATCCTCAAAACCCTATACATCATTTCTCATCACTCCCATATAGTTAGAAGACCCTGAAAGAGAAGGAATGACTGCTACAGGAAGGCAGAATGCTACTACAAGAAGGAAGAAAGGAACAAATTGTGCTAAAACCCAAAATGGCAGTGCCTAAGAGACACCTAATCAAAACATATAACTCCAAGGACATTAGGGAATTATATAGGCCACAAAAGAGAAGAAGGCAACAAAATTCAAGAAGGCATTCACCATCAAAATAGAACTCAAACTGCAGTGATGAAATAGGCAAAGAGGTCTCTAATATATTTCTAGTTTTTTTCCAAGGCCTAAAAGATATTATAGAAAGGGGAGAAAGACATGTGAGTCAAGTTGAGGGCCTACCCTAGGCTTAGACTATCATTTATGCTCAAAATAGGTTTAAACAGGCTGCTATAGGGTTTCCTATAGTTACTACATGAATTACTACAGGATGTCATAGTTCTCATCTAAAGGCATTTTGAAGGTTTCAGAGGTGTCCAAATGGTGGAAAAAGGTAGAAGGAGGTTGGAAAAGGATGTGGAAGACCTTTCCAAAATGAAAAATATTCAAGAACCCATATTAAATAAGGGAAAGAAGGCAGGCTAACGGTCTCAAGCAACACCATGCTTTTTCTATGCACAAATAGTTTTGGAAAAATGAGTGAAAATGGAATGAAGGTTTCAAGGGAAAGGATATGAATGAAATGGATCTACAAGCCAACATAGTTCACTTGCAAAGAGGAAATTTATGTTTTTATTGCTTGAAAGACTGTTAAACAATCATGAAAAGAACAACTACATTTTTGTGCTTGTCTTTGCAGAATTTACAACCAAGATTCTTAAGAGAAAGGACTTAGGAATGCACAAGAGAGATGCCACAAGGGCCATGAATGAGGCACAATGAGGTCACTAAGTTGCTCAGAGGATGAGAAACACTTTCAATAGGGGGATATGATGGGCCTCTCAATTAGACATAAATTAAGGTTCATCTAACCATCCTTCAATACATTAAAACTCTCTTTTTGCATTAGATATATTTTTAACTTTAATATGTTTATTAGGATGGTTTATGGATAATTGCATATTTGTGCCTAATATTATTTATTTTTGTGGAATATTGTGAGAATATTTGGTAGATTTGGAGGAGAAGATAATTTAGGGACTTGCTACCTACTACATGAGGATCAATATTAAATAATAAATCAGGAAGATATTCTGAAATAATTGCACAAATTATGAAGCTCCAATGATTGAGAAAATCTAGGAATGTCTTCACTATCATTTAATGTAGATTCCTAGTATTGGGAACCAGATCCACTAATTAAGGGATTTTGGTGGGGAAAGATTCATTCTTTCATGGGGAATTATTCCTAATCATTTTGTATAAGTACCAAGTCGAATTTGCCTCTAGGGGTTGATTTTTCTTAGTCTTCTTATGGAGAGAACTCATATTTTGCAGCTCCACTGTCATTTCTTGCAGGGATTGTTGGAATTATGATACATATGTTGTACTTGATGGAAACCCACTCATCTCAGATGATAAATTATAGTGCAACAAAGTTATTTTCTGGTTCCGCAGGTGCACAGATCAAAAGATGCGGTCATCGGCAGGTTGCACAGGAGAACCGTTGAAAAGGTGCGGATATGTTCGCAGGTCTCATGCACAAAAGGTGCGAACCTAAAGTTCACGGACTTTCATGCAGAGAAAAGTTCACACACTTTCATGTAGAGAAAAGTTCCTTTCATGTAGAGAAAATTTCACACACTTTCATGCAGAGAAAAGTTCACGCACTTTCATGCAGAGAAAAGTTCCTTTCATACAGAGAAACGTTCACGCACTTTCATGCAGAGAAAAGTTCACGCACTTTCATGCAAAGAAAAGCACACACACATGGGAAATCTTATGGTTGGTTCATGGTATTAGTCCGACAATTTTTGATCCTATGGTTTTGGTCCGTGGTATTGCATCCAAAAGAGTTGAACCCAAGTATTGGGTCCATGGTATTGTTTCTCAATGGTTTTGGTCCATGGTTTTGAGTGAGGCCTAGCCTATAAAAAGGAAAGGAGATCATTTGGCTAATCATAAGTGTGTTGAAAATCTTAAGAAGAGCAAGATATAAATTTCTGATAATCGGTTGGTGAGACATAGTTGAATCTAAATCAAGGAGAAACTGGAGCATTATAAGTCAGATCTACTGAAGAGTTGGGATCCCTTTGACGCATGAACGGATCTGTGATTTCGATAGTCTGGGGTATGTTTGAGAACTGATAAACTGTCAAAACCCGAAGGTGCACAGAACCAGAGAAGAAGCAGGTGCAGAGGTGCGCAGTTGAATCGGCGGAGCAAGTGTAGAGGTGCGCTGAACAGTAGACAGTGCAGGTGCGGAGTTGTGCAGACTCGTCACGACAGAAGTGCGGATATCCGCAGGTGTCCTTTGGTGAAGTTGAGGACCTTTCTTGAAATATATTTTAGCTGTCTTTTATCTGTTTCTGTAGAGATCTACGTTTAAATTGGTGTCTGGTTACTGGTGTTATTTTCTGGTTACTACATTCTGAGAAGTTATTTGTTTAAAGGAGATTGGGTGATGCACATGTACTTGATTTTTTGGATCCAGTTTGAAAATTTATGAAACGTGGTCCCTAGAACAAAATAGAAGGTTGTAGCCTTCTATAGGTCAGCACCTACGTACTAGTATTTCAGCTATTACAAGAGCTAAGGGGGTTGTAGCTCCTTTCCAGAAGAAGCTGGAAAACGAGAGAGGGTTGTAGCCCTCTGTAGGTTGTAGCCTGCATACTGGAAAAAGACTGCACCAGTACAAAATCATTGTAAGAAGAAGTTTCTAATTGAAAGAAGATAGAGACATATTGCAGTAGGTGGTTTTCACCCACATTGGGTTTCCACCTTACATCTTGTGTTCCTTGGTGTGACTGTCT
>APFE030751049.1:160082-204466 GCA_000404065.3 Pinus taeda | reverse complement strand
GAGAGTGATTGGTTGTTGTTGCCATCAAGTCCAAAGGGGGAGATTGTTGGCATTATGATACATATGTTGTACTTGATGGAAACCCACTCATCTTAGATGATAAATTATAGTGCAACAAAGTTATTTTCTAGTTCCGCAGGTGCACAAATCAAAAAATGCGGTCATCGGCAGGTTGTGCAGGAGAACCGTTGAAAAGGTGCGGATATGTTCGCAGGTCTCCCGTACAAAAGGTGCGAACCTAAACTTCATGGACTTTCATGCAGAGAAAAGTTCACGCACTTTCATGCAGAGAAAAGTTCCTTTCATGTAGAGAAACGTTCACGCACTTTCATGCAGAGAAAAGTTCCTTTCATGCAGAGAAAAGTTCACGCACTTTCATGGAGAGAAAATTTCACGCACTTTCATGTAGAGAAAAGCACACGCACATGGGAAATCTTATGGTTGGTTCATGGTATTAGTCCGATAGTTTTTGATCCTATGGTTTTGGTTCGTGGTATTGCATCCAAAAGAGTTGAACCCAAGTATTGGGTCTGTGGAATTGTTTCTCAAAGGTTTTGGTCCATGGTTTTGAGTGAGGCCTAGCCTATAAAAAGGAAAGGAGATCATTTGGCTAATCATAAGTGTGTTGAAAATCTTAAGAAGAGCAAGATTTGAATTTCTAATAATCGGTTGGTGAGACATAGTTGAATCTGAATCAAGGAGAAACCGGAGTATCATAAGTTAGATCTACTAAAGAGTTGGGATCCCTTTGACGCATGAACTGATCTGTGATTTCGACAGTATGGGGTATGTTTGAGAACTGATAAACTGTTTAAATCTGGAGGTGCACAGAACCAGAGAAGAAGCAGGTGCGGAGGTGCGTAGTTGAATCAACAGAGCATGTGCGGAGGTGCGTTGAACAGTAAATAGTGCAGGTGTGGAGTTGTGCAGACTCGTCACGACAGAAGTGCGGATATCCGCAGGTGTCCTTCGGTGAAGTTGCAAACCTTTCTTGAAATATATTTTAGCTATCTTTATCTGTTTCTGCATAGATCTACGTTTAAATTGGTGTCTGGTTACTGGTGTTATTTTCTGGTTACTGTATTCTGATAAGTTATTTGTTTAAAGGAGATTGGGTGATGCACATGTACTTGATGTTTTGGATCCAATTTGAAAATTTATGAAACGTGGTCCCTGGAAGAAAAGAGAAGGTTGTAGCCTTCTGTAGGTCAGCACCTACGTACTAGTATTTCAGCTAGTACAAGAGATAAGGGGGTTGTAGCTCCTTTCCAGAAGAAGCTGGAAAACGAGAGAGGGTTGTAGCCCTCTGCAGGTTGCAGCCTGTGTACTGGAAAAAGACTGCACCAGTACAAAATCATTGTAAGAAGAAGTTTCTAATTGAAAGAAGATAGAGACATATTGCAGTAGGTGGTTTTCACCCACATTGGGTTTCTACCTTACATCTTGTGTTCCTTGGTGTGACTGTCTATTTTGTGTTCCTGCTCATTATTCTATGGTTCTCACATATATATTAATGACAAACATCTGAAGAATAAATTAAATTATAAGTTTGGAAGGTATATGCAAGTTTCAATTGTTAGATCTGAAAATATTTGTATAAATTGATAAGAGTTTGATAAAACTGATTCACCCCTCCCCTCTCAGTATTATTTTCAACATGGATGTAATTGTATTGAAGGAAATAATGAAGATTGGTGTCATGTTCAATTTCTAAATCTTGGTCTCCTTCATAGGACTCTAATTTTCCTTGGGTTTGACCATCCCAGGAGCCTCAGAGCCCTTTTGTATCATTTACTCTTATTCCTTTCACTTCTTATTGACATGCATCTCTTGATCTTGTTTTTTCCTATTTCTTCATTTACTATTGATGATTTCTTGTTGTAGGATTGTGTTAAATGGTTGAATTAAGGATCACAAGCATCATTTCATCCTTGGAATATATTTGGAAGGTCATAGTAATCATTGAGCTACTTGGATTAGTTTGCTTATTCCCAAATCTAGATTTCTGGAAGTCCCTTGTGGCAAATAATAATAAATTTCTGTTATTTTTTAGAACATGTTAGTGAGATTAAATCAAGTTGATTCCACTTGAATTAGATCACAAAAAAATTATATTTAATAACAAAATTTACCCCATTGCATTTTCACTTGATTAGGTTAGACATTTGATAGATTTACTATCTCACTAGTTCTCGAAGTTACAGAGTTTAGACTAGTAATTTTCTGCTATTTTTAGCATGGGTTAACACAGGTATTTTTGATTGATTCCACTTGGAATGGAGACCTAATACATCCTAGTAAATAAAAAAAAATTTCCCATCCAATTTGGATTTTATTTTCTTGGTAATTCGATGAATTATAGTTTTTTGTAGTAAATCTGTACATGATCTCTTGTAACAGCCTTCCAACATGTATATACTTGCCCAGATTCACTCAAGAAGTCGGGTTATTATCCCCTATGGTTGAATCAAGACCCTTAGGATCTAAATCAATGATTAGGGAATACCAAAGACCACTTAGGACTTTCCTCTTTACCCATGCAAAACATTTCAGCAATTTGGGCTAATGGACAGATTTATGAAATGGATAATACAATAATGATATCCACATCTAATGAACTATATTAATGGACCTAAAATATTTTAAATGTTATGATTGAAATTTACTTCATGATATTTAATATATGCAATTAGAATAGGTTTCTTTCCTTGTATTTTCTTTCTTCCAATAGGTTAAGGTTTCCATTTCGAGCATTTCATTTTCTGCAATTAGATTAGGATCTGATTTTATTAGATTCACTCCATTACATAATGACATAAAAGGAAGGAAACTTTGTATGCTTCAAATATAGTTATGATACCTCTTAAGTTTGTATGAACCCTGGGTTGATAATTAAAGTTGGTAGCCTAGGGAGTTGAAACATTCTAACTGCAATACCATGGCTCATCAAGTGGCGACCCTTTGGGCTCTCGGGTCACATCCCTATATGCCTGTAAAAACTCCTCCAATTGTTGTTTCTATTTCTTAGTACACCAATCCAAGGATTCCTTGCCTCTATTGACTCCTTTTCAGATTGAATTTCTCTTAAAAATAATAAAACATACTTCTTGGTGGAACTAATCAATTTCTTGGCTTGGTTGGCACTTACCAGTGAAATTTTTAACTTACCTTTGTGCATGTTGATGATGAACAATTTTCCATCCTTGATGAGTTGGTATTGATTAGATCTCCTCATGAATATTGATCATGCAAGTACATGTATTGACTGCCAAACACGACTCCACATACATCAAGGGGAAGCAAAACTAGATCTACTTCATCAATAAAATCAACACTGATAACAAACCTAATTTTACATTGTTTTGTTACCTTCAACTCTGCATCCTTATTTATCCATCCCAATGGATATGGGTTTGGATGGTCTTGAAATTCTAGCCCCAACTCCTTGACCAAATCTGCTGCAATGAGATTCACCTACGATCCTGAGTCAAATAGAGCATCAATCTTCATCTTCTTGACTTGTATATTTATATGGAAGACTTTGGTCATTCATTTCTCTTCCTGTTGCTAAATGCTACTAAGATTCACCTTGTTTTGCACTGACGTGCAGGCGATCTTCTCATCCACATTTGAGCTTCTTTCAACTTGCAGGTTTCTCGAATCTGTGGCCATGAGATTCTACTTCTTTTTATATTTCTTCTTGTTCTTTCGGTTTAGCTATGAATGAAACTTCCTACACTTCTCCTCTGTATGGCCATTAATGTTACAATGGTTGCACTAGTTGCTAGAATCTTGGCACTTATGTGCTATGGCTTCCTTCTTTTTATATTCTCCCCTTTTTTGTTTCTTCTTCCCCTCCTCAGAAGCGCCTTGTTGCTCCTTTTGCTTTGATCCACTTGATTGTGCTCTCTTCAGGCCTATCTTTTCCAGGTACTATGCTTGTACACAAGAATCTTCCACCAATTTTGGATTGAACAACATCACTTGCTCACGTAGATGGTGGTGCAAACCCCCCAAATAATTGAGGAGTACATATGGGTGCTTTGGAGAGATACCCAACATTATAGCCATATACTAAATTCCATGGTGTACTCTTGCATGCTTTGGCCCGAGTTTTGCCTGAAGTAATGCCACTGGATCCATTGATCCTCCACGTATACAATGGGACAAAAATATGACTTAATGAGGGTTTTCAAATATTCCCACTTAGTCACTAGAGGTTCTCCCTCCAACCTTAGGGTTTTCGTGTGGATTTCCCACCAAGTCAATGCATGGCCCTCTAATTTCAGCCACACGAATGAGATCTTCTATCCTTCCTTAATATGATGGACATTGAAATAAACTTCCAGTTGTTGCAACCAATGGTTCAACTTTAGAGTGTTGATATCATCATGATATGGCTTGATATTGAATTTTTCTTCCATTTTAAACAGGGACTGATTCGCGACACTCGAACCGGATTGATCTTTTCCAGATTCTTTCTTCAACTAGTTCTTTGTTTCTGCCTGATATTCTGATCCCCATTGAGATTTGTCCTTTGCATTCAAATCTCCATCTTCTCCAAATATCCCCAGCTTTCTATTCAAGGCCATCATGGGGAGGCTTACATTGCGGTTGATATCCGTGACTTGTTTTTTCAGTTGCCTAAACCTCACCTCTACAAGATCACAAGGTTCGTTTACAGATTTGTCAACCATGATTAGGGTTTTATGATTTTCGGCCCCACTGATCTAGATCCCTGCAATCTTCACAAACTACCCAAAGAAACCTACTATGATACAAAATTATTTGTAAACTGTCATGGATATTCCAATGGATAGTTTGTGACAATAGATCTGATAATAAAATATTAAATTGCATAATTTCGGCACTATTACAATTTTATTAAACTTTAAGATCTATATAATTAATTGTAATTAGTGCATGCATGCGAATGGAAATTATGCAAAAAATTAGAGAATGACAAAAATAAGATCACACACACACACATAAGACACAAAATATGCTATGGAAAATCCTTTTGGGAGAAAACACAACTGGAAGGTGAGGTTGCTTCACTCTCTTTCTCTATTTGGAAAATAAGGCTGCAGGTACAAAGAAGTAATGCATGTGGCCTATGGGTTGCTATAATTCAAAAATCCTCTCTATGTGATCTACCTCCTATCTCTCCTGACTATATTTTCTCAACTATCGAACAAAATTCTCTCAAAAGAATAGAATACCTCTTCCTCTTAGTGGCCTGGTTATAACACAGCCTGATAACCTACTAGTGGTTAAGTTTGACTACATCAATTTTTAACTAGAGTTACAATGTAGAATATTCTAGAGGCTTTTACATAAAAAATACATGGCTAGCACCTTTTCCATGAATAATGAGTCTGATGCAAAATCCTCCCGAACTATAGGTGTGAAAGATGAAGGTCAACTTCTTAGTGGCATAACTTTTGCATACATACTTTGATTGACGTGCTTCTTGCACCGCTGGAGATATCTATGTGTGTAGAAAAACATGAAAATATGTGGTGCTAAAACAACAATTTTTTACCCCCAAAAATCTTCGCTTGATGCCTCAAAATGCTCCCAAGAGCTTTCAGACCCTGTTTCGCCAAACTGAGTCCCACAGGTAAAAACAATCCCATGAGCTAATTCCTCCACTTTTTACACTCCGAATGCATCGAGATGGATTAAAAACAATATAATGATCCAGTACAGATCAGACATATAAAAAAAAATAACACACATGCACACTATTTTTCTAGGGGAACCCAAATCGGAAAAACCATTCAAACCTCTTTGGATTAATCAGATGAATACAGATGTATTACAATTGGTAGCTCAGTCTAAGCTCAACGTGCATGTGAATAACCTATCTCTCTACTCAATCAGGAGCTTTGAACCAGACTTAGTCAATTTATTTCTCTACTTGAGCCCCTATTTCCTTACGCAATTCCTAGAGAATTAACACCTATTATTTAGAAATTTTTCTCCAATTGATTGCACAATTCTCACGATTTGATCATTTGCCTAAATGCAATGCCTGTACACTGAAACTAGTTTACAACTTCTTGTTACACTGCCTTGGCATGTCAACCACAACTAATAACTCAAATTCTCTACATGCACTAGTTATTTTATGTTGATTGATCAGTTAACTGGATGATCATTGAGTTAAACTGTTGTCCCACTACACAACTGATCTTCCACTAGTTCCTCCAACTGTTAAAGCTTATTTAACGGAACTAAAATGGATATAACTGAATTGGATTACTAAAATTTAGCAATCACACATGCTTTATTGGACTCCAAGCCCTCTAACTCGAATTTACTAAGCTAACTGAGTGACAAGATCCATGTCACACAAGTTAACAACATCCAAGTTTTCTGCTGATGTGGAAATTTGATTTTTTTTCAATTTGACCAAGGAAAGGTCAAATTGAAACATTCTTGCAGCACTTCTTAACATGATACAACTAAATCATATTCCAATTAGTTACATAGGCAGTGGCAAGCACATAATTTTGAAGTAAAAACATATAAAACACATCATGAATATGCATGGATGTAGGAAATTCACGCTATTATACAACTAGGCCAATCCTTTCTAGGATCTCAAATGACCCACAAAATTTGGCTACCAAATTTGAACAACTTCCCAATTTTCATAAACTTTGCATGGCTCTTACTTTTAAAAAGCATTTTCTCACACTTTAAATTCCCTATTTATCCTAGGCTTGTATGCATAGTTTTTCTTTCTATCCTAAGTATCTTTTAATTTCTGCCTACTTTTTTACTAGTTTCTTTTATATTTACCTAAGAAATTCTAGCCCAATAATGGCTCTATCCATTGGGTATTCCAAATTATAAGTGTAATGAATTTTTGATTATACAAGACCTAAAATGGACTTATCTTCAGTGATGTTTTATGCCCATTTCTATATGTGAATTTTAGCCCAGTGAAAATATTCTTCAAATTTTGATGATTTGTTCATCACATACATCCTGAACATATCCTTAATCACTTGATTGAATCTCTTAGTTTGTTCATCTAATTCTAGGTGATATGTCATGCTAAAGTTTAAACTAATCCCAAGTTCTTTGAACAAACCTTTCCAAAAGTTCGAAGTGCACTTGAGATCCTTATCTAAAATCACTTCTTTAGATACTCCATATAGTTTCGTAATTTCCCTCATAAATATCTCCACAATGTTGCTTACCATGTGTGTTGAATTTACTAACATAAATTTGGTAGTCTTAATAAATTTATCCACTACCACCATGATAGAATCATGTTGCCTCATAATCTCAGGTAGTTTCATAATGAAGTAAATGGAAACAACGCTCCACTTCGACTTAAAAATGGGTATAGTTTGAAGTAGTCTTGCTATATGTTTGTGTTCAACCTTAACTTTTTGACTTCGAAACACTTGGTTATATAATCAATGAATTCCTTTTTCATAACTAGCCAAATGTATTGAGTTTTTACAACTAATAGAGTCTTTTGGTACCCTATATTTCCAACATTGGGTAACATTATGCATGTCAATCAATACCATAATTTTCAACCTTATGAATTTGGTATTTCAATTTTGGTTTTGTATATAAGAAATCCATCATCACTCAACTTGACATAGTATTTGTACTTAGATTACAAATTATTTTGTTGTAGGTTTTTTTTTGGTACATACTTTTGATCTCTATTTCCAACCTTTATTATTTATTATTTATTATTTTATTATTTTTATTTTTTATGTCAAACTTGCATATGCTAATGGTAGTAGCATTTACATCATGAATCCTTATACAAAGTTCATCTACCACCCTATTCTCTTTCCATTTTATGCACCTAATTCCAAAATCATATACAACTAGAAATTTTAGCCACCTAATTTTCTTTGCATTTAAAGTTGGTTGTCCAAATAAATACCTCAAACCACTATGGTATGTTCAAAGTTCAAATTTCTTACCCATGAGGTTACATTGTGTTTAGAATAATGAGAGCATGAATGATCATTTCCAACTCAAGTCACAAGTAGAATAGTTTATTTCATGATATTTCAATTTCTTAGATTTAAAACATATTACATGTCCACTTTGCTTGAGGACACCTGTTGAAACCAAAATAATATTGGGGGGTGTGAATCAGTACTAATTTTTTTTAATAATCTTTAAATTCTCTGAGCTATTTTTAATAAACCACATAGAAACATTATAAATTAAATTAGGCACACACATGGATTAGGAGTCTTAGAGATTTACATGGAAACCCACATAGGAGAAAACCACAAAAAGAATTCTTCTTTATATATGAATGTAGGAACCAGCCTATTGTTACATGAATTTACTGGCACCTACCAAAAGGAGACACCCATCCTTATTTATAGGAACCAATCTAAAGGAGACACCGATCCCTTAATTTATAGGCTCCAAACTAAAGGAAACACAAATCCCCTTATTTTTTTAATAGTTTGAATTTGAATATTTGCTTCTCAATCAAATTATTTAGGTATACCCAAACTAATTCAAGGATATAACTCTTCTGAGGATTCTATTTCATCTCAGATTTCCAATATAATCTAATTAGGTATTTCCCTCTGCACAATTTGCACTATTACCACACAAAAATCTATAGTTCACTTTGTTGAGGTTCACTGTTAATTTTTAGGGCAAGGTTTTTCTCTACTAAAGATAATTGCATTTTCAAACTTTTTCATCATTTAGACATTACATTCACCATAAGATCATAACATCATTACCAATTATGTAGAGAGAACAACAACCTCAATAATCCAGTGGAACAATAAAGAACAATAGAAGAAAAACATACACAATGCAGACACCATGATTTTAGTCAGAGATTGGGGAAAAACCACATATGGGGGAAAATACAAAGTAAAGTAATCACGATACATCGTCATCAACGACATTAGGCCACCTAGGGCCAATCCAACAACATACCATATCATATTGTCATAGGAGCACAATATACATTATTTTCATAAATGCACTGTCATGGAATAATTGTCATCACCATCATCGAAGCACTATCATCACTGTCATGGAAGAATTATCAACACTTCCATGGAAGCACTGACATACATCAAAAAACTATCATTATCATAGGCACAAATTCTACTAAATCAAGGATCTTCTTAACATGGATCGTTGTAATACATCAAGATCATGTAGAGTTTTCCATATGTCACTGTCATATTCAAGGTCACTGTCACATATTTCTGTTATGAAGGCATTGTCATGAAGATACTGTTATTTCACTATCACACATCTGTATTGTATATATAAATCCATTAGCATATATCAATGTCCAAATTATCACTGTTATAGGAACATGTACCACTGTCCAATTATCACAACAATTTCATATCAATAAATTCCTTAAATAGTCCCCATCCCCATGGATAAAGTCCACATCTTATCCATAAAAATGAGACCATATTCGATACTAGCATAATACCTTAGCACTATTTCTTTCATAATATGTACAAAACTAAGCAATCCTTTCAACAATGGATCTTACTGTACTTTAGTGCTACATTATTTTACATATCATCAATATAGGTCATACATACCTATCCATGGATGATTCTTGTGTATTGAGAGACACACAGAAAAGGGCATAAAATTCTAAATATTCAGTCCTCCTTTTAGGGCTACTATCCCACCTATTGAAGAATCCTAACTCAACACTCAAACAAACTTAAGAATCTAGGAATGATACCCCTCTCCTCTGTTCGCATTTAAGCTTGATTCAACCCTCTCCAAAAGCGCGCGCACACACACACGTATATGATCACACATCCTTACACATATTTCTTTGTGATTGCGATTAGTTAATCAAAAGTGGATCATAATATAGTCCTTCAATTTTAGGGTCTTGGCCTTGGTTGAAATTTGGGCAGCATCAAGATGAATTTCCTCATAGAAACCCTAAGTCCCAAAGGAAATATCATTGTACCCTAAAGAGGATTGATGTTGAAGAATTCAAATTATTATTATCAAAGGGAAATAGTATTATTATTATCTTGATAACAAGTGGAAAATAAACTATTTGGAAATATATTCAAGAGAAAACAAATTAAGAATTAAGAAATTTCCCTCCAAAATCTAAAGGTGGATTGACTCCATTGGGTCCCATTCGAATTTAAAAAAATCTATAAATAAAAGATTAAAACCTTATTCCCAAGTGAAATTCAAATATGAGAAATAATGTGAATATTTGTGGCTCACTCTATATGGTCCACATTATAACCAATGGCTCATGGACTGCAATACTCTATGTAGCTCACACACATCAATGACTGAATATAACATCTCACATCAAATGGTGGTTCTATGGATCACATTACTTACAATGGCTCGTTGTTCTATGGTCCACTTTCTACACATAGTGGCTTGTTATTCTGAGGCTAGTATACCTTCTTCTATGGCCCACATTAAGACTCACATAGCGACCCATATTGCAACATTTAAGTGGCACAATATCATATACTATGTACATGGTGACATTGCTATTCTATTTTAGTAGCTCACATTTCTTGTTTATGTTGCCCGCATTCTACATTTCTATGGTTCACATTTTATAAGGTTTGATGAAACGTCACACTCAATTTCATTTTGTAGTTTAATGACATGTCACAGATGGTCCACATTATTATGGATTACATTTCTGGGATAGGTCGTATCTATAGTTGCATAACACTCAATGACATTGCTTATATATGATTGTAGCTTGTTGTTGAAATGGCTTGATTATTCATCTTCTACGATTCATCATTACAGTAACTTGTATTTTCTCATTGTGTCTCTATGGCTCGATCTCTAAAGTGGAATCGCTATACGCATTCCTAGTTACAGTGGCACACACATATCTGTGGGCTCACATTTACATTGTTTCTATGAGATTTTGTTTTGTGACTTGTATTTTAAAGTTGAGGCAAAGAGGTAAGGAATAATATTCAATGAAGACTTGATATGAGCTATATATATATATATCTATATATATAGATATAGATATATATATCATTTGTTCAATATGACAATAACCCTCTTGATCGGTGATTTTTTATAGATATATATGACAGTAATCATGTATGTCTATAATCTTGTTACATGACAATGCCCTTGTGAACAATGAGTTTGTATCCTTGTTGTCAGTATGACAATGCCATCATAACAATAATAATGACAGTAACTTAGATATGTGATAGTGATCTGAAATTGACAGTGAAATACATGATACCAATAACTTTTCTATATGATAACAATGGCCTATAACAATGACTTTGATACAGGACAATGATATATACCTATGATAGTTGTAACGATGATTTGTGTTAGTACATCTATGAAATCGATGATAGTTCCTATATGACAGAGTTATGTGGCAGTATCTTCATGAATTGGCAATATATGACAGACATGGTAGTGATCTTGATATGGAAACCCTTGATTGGACATACTTGGCAATAACACTTGTAACACTCTAAACTATGATGATATGGAAATAATAGCATATCCTAAATGATAGTGACAATTTTCCTTGATATTGATGACTTTTCCATTGCTGACATACATCAGTGACACAAATGATGTCGTTTGAGACAGTGATATGTTAGCATCTCTCTTGGACATGTTTGATTATCATTCAGTTCACAAATGTTGTTGCGAACTGACTTGGGTTGGCCCTAAGAGACCTGATGTGATTGATGATGCTATCTCATTCTCATCGTACTTTTATCTCAACTAAAAAATTGATGAATATCTAATAGAAGAAGAATTTGGTTGGGTTTCCCCACCTTGTGGGGTTTTTCCCTGGTCTCTGATCTATAAACTAGTGTCTCTATTGTGTATGTTTTTATTCTACTATTATTTATTATTCCGTTGCATTGTTGATGTTAGTTTTCTTTCCACATAATTTTTAAGGATGTTATGATGTTATGGGGTGAATTTAATATGTAAATGATGAAAATTTTGTAAATGCAATTATTTAAAACAAAGAAGAATCTAGTCGTAAAATTTAACAGGCCCTCATCAAAGGTACAAGATACTTGAGTGAATCATAATAAGAATTCTACATAGACTTGTGCATATATTAGGGCATAATAGGTTGTAGAGATGGATGCTACTAGCCTACAGAGATGAATGACGCTAAGTCACTGGGCAATTTGTAGTATCCCTTCCAATAGTCGAGCTATAGTTGCAACATTGTGGAAACGTTTCAGCGATAGAATGGAAGAGAGCTGTGTCACTCTGCTGATCATAGTGTGTGGAGTTGCAGTGTTCGTTGTGATGTCTCAACTAGACTTGTAACATCACAGAGCAGTTGAATCCACACAGAGGAGTTCCGACAATGCACTTTTTCTCCTGTCTCCCAATATTAGTATGAAATATAATATTTTCACAACACAATGTGTAAGAACAAGTATAAAAGTGGCAGAAAAAGAGAATAGTCATACCTAGGAATGGGGTGATAGGGGATAAGTAGTATGTAAAGAGATGATGGAAAGTGGAAGAATGGTATCAAAAAGTTTTTAGTTAGGTTTTGAAAACATTCCAATTTAGACACTCGTCATCTCCCCCTTGCCAAAATAGTTGCATGTCCCTTATGTAACCTTTGTTCAGTCAGAGTTAGAGAGAAAATTGCTCCCATGAAGCTTGCTAATACTTAAATTTGATATCCTTTCTTTAGATAGAAGGAGATATCCTTGTTTTCCATATTCTCTTCCAACAGGAAGACTCCTTTTTCTTGCTAGTTTTAATTCCCTCTTGTAGGGCTTGTCCGAAAGCCATATCATTGGATAGTGTAAGTTCAACCCAATCCCATTAGAGAAATTTTGAGGTAAAAAATGGGGCTCAAAACAAAAATGTACAACAAAAATCAATTTTATAAGAACCAATAGGATTCAATATGATGATGTCAACCATGGGGGATGATTCACCATTTTTGGAGTAAAAAGGTAAAAAGATAAAAAAAAATTTAAAAAACTACTTTTCCAACTTGCATTTTCAACTTATCTTCCTATATTTTACTCAAACTTTGAGTAGGAGCACTCATTGGATGCAAAATTTAATTTTTCATCTAAGGAGTACCCATATTGCATACTTTTGATGGACCCTACTACACAAAATATTTGAAATACATGAAAAACATGATTGCAATCATATTTTTTCAAGTATTTCACATTTTTCATGTAGTAGGGTCCATCAAAAGTATGCAAAATGGGTACTTAGAATTAAATTCCACATCCAACCAATGCTCTCACTTAAAATTTGAGTAAAATCATAGGGATATAAGTTGAAAATACGAGTTGAAAAAATATTTTTTTCTTTTTTTCCATCCAAAACTTGATGAGGTAATCTAATTTTAGTTTATTATTTCCACTATTATTTTATAATATTCCTTAGGAGGCCCATTTTAGACCTCAAAATTTCTCTAATGAATTATCTCTACATTCTTCCATGCATCTAACATAACTCTATAATCTCTTTAGGGAAATATGCAGGCTATTAGGGTTAAATTGGGTCCTTTGCTTGATGTTTCCCATGACCTATTTCCACCTTATTTTACATCCTTCCTTAGTAGGTTCACCAAGTAGATTGATTAGATTCATGAATTGGGTGACAACCTCCTATTTATTCCTTAATGCGAAGGTTTCTTGTGGGGGAGAGGAAATATAAATCTTATGAATTTGAATAAATTTTAAGGGCATGGAGTCTTCTACCCTTATCCACAAATTTTTGTCGAAATTATTCTTTGCAACCTTGTGAGCTATAGCCCGGTTGGATAGAAAAGAAACACAATCTCTTAAATGTACATACCCCACGAAATGATTGGGGTTCCATATAGTGTCATGGAATAAATATTTTTTATGTTGATACAACTCACAAAGGAGGTTCTTCTCTTTGGGAGTACACTGAGAGTAAGTTGTCAGAAGTGTGAAGTGATTAGTGATTTCAAAAGACTTACTAGTCATTAATGTGTTTTTCTGAAATAATAAATACTTCTCTCGTAAGAACATTTTATATTTGGGAGAGGGAGGTTTGTATCCAAGGGAAGCCTCCACTAGCATACCCAGATGGACCTTTTAGATCTCTAACTTGTTTATTTTGTGTTTTAATAGATCCATTTTCTTCCTATCCTCCTCCTCTACCTCCCATTTCATCTTATATATTTATGTAGCCTCATCCCATCTATATTTCAACTCATGAACAATTTTCTGGTGTTCTTTGAGGGGTATAACCTCCTCCTCATAAGAAGCTAGTAGGTGTTTTCACCTATCCTCTTGTGATTTTACCCACTACTTGCCTTCTTGTGCTCTAGTTTAAGTTTGAATAGTTTTATCAGTAGTGGCATTTTTAGTTCGTATTTCCACATCTTTCTTTCTCTTTCTTCATCAAGGGTTTCCTCCTTTTACTATTTCATAGGTTCCTTGGCATAGATAGAGTCTATTTCCTAGGTAATGCATTCTAATACTTTAAAGGATCACCCTTCATTCGAGTTTTTCCTCATTGTATCAATTATTGTTTACAATTCTTGATTCTTGATTCTGAATAATTTATCTTGTCTAAGAAGTGATGTATACAAAGGTAAATACGGAAGTCACCTTACCATATTATGATTTATAGGAATGAAAACAATTGCTTCTTCAACAATGGTTTCTATAAGTGTGGAAACATGTGTGCCCATGGGAGCAACAACAATTTCTTCTTTTATGATCAACAAAAAAAGTGTCAATAGGCATGCCATCTAATGTCTCTCCCAATTGATTGATTAAAGGGGAATGAAATAACCTATCCAACTCCATAGGTAATAGTCTTGATAAAGGGTTAAAAACCTAACTTTCTCCAATTTTGGGGTAAACGTTGGGTTGGCTGGTGCTATAGAATCATTTACCACCTTTGTATACTTGATGCTCTAAGTCATGGCCTTGGGTAGCCCTTTCCCTTCAAACTTGGCCCAAATATTAAAAAATGTTATTTTAAATTCCATATGCGACTCTGCCCTATAAAAAGTGTGTGCACATGTTGGCTCAGTTATACCAAACTAGTGTATATGATATAAAATATGAAAAAAATATTAAAAACCTACTTTTTAGGCAGGGTTTATGGGTTACACCAGAAGCCTACCTACAGGAGCCCATGGATTAACTATTTCCCAACCAAAAAAATTGTTTTGAATTCATATAAATACACCTCATGGGGAAGGCCTAAGGGGAGAGAGGGAGAGGTTATTGATATTATATCCAACATGTCCCTGATCAAGTCTGATTTTATCCCCGTGCCTCCTGCACTCCCAGCTATAGGAAACCCCTGTTTCCTCATTGTGATGTCCATATCCTTTATATGGCATCCACGTGTATGCATTTGAAAGAGGATTGTTGAAGCTTGGGCTAGACGGATCCATAGGAAGGTTTCACTTGGAGTCGGAGAAGGATCAGGTTGTATTCATCCATATTCTTTTGCTGTCATCAATACAGAAGCCATGTCTTGTTCTTCATGATTAGATCTTAATGCTTTAATTCATGTTTTAATGTAGCTAATGTATGATTTCATGTTTTATCCTTATATCCTTATATGATCTAACACTTACATCATGAAGATGCTTTCAATTAATGCTGTTGTATATGCTTTTCTTGAATGAGTTGCAGGTTTTAAGGCTTTGGAGGAAGCATAGGGTTTGGACCCTACAGGAATGACCTCAAATGTAGGACCTTCAGGCTATACTTATTCTTCCTACTTTAGTAGTCTAAGTATTAATGATGCTTCTTTGTCTACTTCTTGTTGGTGTATGCCCTCTGCTATGTTGGGGTTCTCAACCCATACCTTAAGGTGTATTATTCTCATAATAGAATGGGTGACTCCACTGGGGAATACTTCTAGTATTTCCTAGTTTGGGTTGTTTTCTTGCTTGATATGAGCTTTATTGTTTGGTTTCTTGTCTTTCCAGTATCTTTGACTTGTCTGAAACCTGGGAAAACAGTCTAATATTCTGGATCATACCTAAATTTTTTATTTTTCCTTATTGACTTTTCTATATGCGAGTTTCAGTTTATACAGTCACGTATACATGCGTTTTTGTCCAAAGAAACATGCATATAAGCATGTTTCCTTGAGAACAATAGCGTATACACACGGGTCTATCACTATACAGTCACATATGCCTAGTTTTATTTGAATTTTCAAATGCCGAGTCCAGTAAAAGGTTGATGTTTCCTGCTTCTATTTAGTCATTGATTGCCTTGGAAATTCTTGCTTCTGGCATTTTATCAATTTCTTGTCTCTCTTTGTGAAATGACCTAGTCAACCTAGGGTTTTCTTTTTGGTAAGATGTTAGTTTCTGTGTTTGGGTTCAAGGCTTCTCAGTGAAGTTCTTGGATGTTCTAAGGCTTTGGGACAGAGAATTGGTTTCAATTCATTTATAACCCAACATTTGCATTACTTTTCCTTAGTTTCCTGCAAGCTGGTGTCCTTGCTTTTTTCTTGATTTTTGAGAAGTTTTTCTTGCAATCTTGCAAAGTTTTCTTGGTTTTCTTGAATTCTTTCTTGTTTGTTGGAGGTTGTATGTTGCTCTTTAGATTATTTCATTTGAGTCTGTAGCCTCTTGAATTTCTAAGTTTTATCATGCTTGTGATATCTATGGCTTTTGAAGTTTGAGGTTCTTTATTCTTGAATTTGATTTTGATGGCTTTAGTAGTTTTTGCTTTCTCGAAAACTCTTTTTTCCTAAAAAAGAAAAAGATAAAAACATTGTTTTGTTGCCTTTCTTTTCCGTTTTTGGTTTTGTTTTTGGTCTTTTTATCGTTTTGAGAAATTGTGAAGCCTTTTCATTAGGTTGAATGCGCTTGATTTTGGGAAGATTTTGTGCTTGAATTTGTTCTTCCTCTTGTCAAGTTTGGCCTCTTGATCATTTTAAGAAACAAATTTGCTTGTTTTTAGAGTAGTCTTTTGAATCTTGCTTTAGACATTTAGTTTGCATTAGGATAGTTGAAATGTAATCATTTTTAGTCCTTTTTTGTAGATTTTGAATGTATGAGCGTGTGTTTTGAGAAAATAAAAAGATTTTTTTGCTTTCATAGTTTGTTCATAGAACCTTGTAGAAATCTATTTTCATCAAGAGAAAAAGAAAGTTGCATGTGCATATAGCTAGGTTTTCTATTGATTTCTTTTGCATCCATAACATCATAAAATTTCACTTCCATCTTACCCCTGACCTAAAGAAAAGCCATTAAAATCAAGCGCCTGATTTAAAATGAACTAGAATTTTTTATTTTGTCATTCGTAACATCAACTAGTCTAGGTCATATTAGGGCCTTGGAATAGGCGAGCGAAGAGTTAACTCTCCAAGGCCACTCTAAATTCAAAACATAGAAGTTGATTAAAAGAGTAAAATATGATGTCATGAAGTCGTCTGGAAAAGCTCTTCCCTTTTAGGAGTTAAGCACGAGGGCGAGTGAAGGCGGGAAAGAGAGATACCCCCTCTCTGACTTGTTGGATCCCGACCAAAGGCTGTTCTACTCGGCTGTTGATACGATTTGGTGACCATAGTTGTCTTTCGTAGGGACCACATAGGTGACTGTGGGGGGGGGGTATGGGGAATACCCATGGTACCTAAGGCAGACGTTGTATCACTCTCATTAGTACTTCTAGAGGGTGCCTTTGCGAAGCTTGGGTACTTGCACTGCTAAAGGCTTTTGATTGGAGGTCAATGTAAATGTTTCTATTACCTTCGTTGGTAGGCTTAGGCCTTTATTATCCCAAAATATCTTCAAAAGGTCCTCTATATCGCTTTCTTGTATTTTGGTGTCCGGTCTTAATCACCTGGAGCAGAAACATATGGAAGTATTTTGATTGATTGTATCTTTAGGGACATTTCAGTGAGTGATATTTTCTCCTAGATTTCCATAGATTTGTAATTTTTTGAGTCTTTACAAGTTCTCATAATAATTAAAAGTGACTGATTGACTAGTTTGTCAGTTATGAGATCTCACCTATGAGTGCAGAGCCTTCTTTTAGAAGGTGTAGGAGCAATTCTGTTGGTGATTTCCAATCAGTAGTAGTGAACGAGTAAGAGATTGATCCTCTACATCACGCTATAGTTTCACAGGGTTGACCTAGTGCAAGTTGTGATTTGGGTAGGGATACCCCTATCCTTTCTAGGGTCCTATTCTTGTCAAAAGACGAAGTGGAGGTTGAAGAGATTCCTGAGTCACCTGTGACTCCTTCTTCACCTCTTCCTCCTAATTAACGATATGTTCTTTTGTACGTTTGGACCCTGACTCACAGAACGACAAGCCCCAGTTTTTATCATGCTTTTCCTTTGATGACAATTGCTGGGAGCACGAATCCCGCTATGAGTGGTACTAGTGAGAATACTCCTCTTTCAGTTCAAATAGGAGATACTATTGCTATATTTACTATCACTCCTAGTACTGCAATATTTGGCTCCACTTCCATTCCATCTTCGAGTGGGGGCAACCAGGCTTTTGCTTCCCACACTGGTTCCTTCCCCTTTGGGATGCCTTCTGGTGCAATTCCTTCAGTTCCTCTATCTATGCCATCCATTGTTTCCACAACCATGACTTATATGGCTAGTGGTTCAACCTCTTTTCAAGGTTTTCCTTTTAGAAGTGGTCACATTCCTCATTCTAATCCTTCTTTAGGATCTCTTCCTTTTTCGTTATAATCCTTTTCAGGGGTGCACTAACCCTGCTTTTAGTGGTTTAGGAACCAGGAACCAATTTTCTTTTGGTCAACATGGGAACATGCCTTACTCCTCCATAAGTTCCTTTCAGGCTTTCTCTACATTTGCTAATGCATGGAACCCTTACCAAGGGCTTTCCTCTCCTTTTAATACTTTGCTTGGGGAAATATTCCTTGTTACGGTAGGAGTTGGTCAAACTATGAATCTCTCTGGACCACAATGTTTTTCTTACCGTTTAGTTTCTTCTACGACAAATCCTTGGCAACTTGGTGCCTCTACAAATCCAGGATATTCTTTTGAAACTGTTGGGAATCCATCTCATAGTGGGTGGAACTCTTAAGTTCCTCCATGCTTACAATTCCTGGAAACCCTAAATTTACCAGATCTCTCAAAATTGACGAATGATCCTATCCGATGTAATCTGTCGTGGCCTTCAGTTCCTACCAAACTTCCATTGGATATTCCAAAATTTGAAGGAAAGTCTGGGGAGGATCTGACTGACCATATAACAACATTTCATTTATGGTGTTCATCTAACTCCCTAATTGACAATTCAATCAGGTTGAGATTGTTTCAGTGCAACTTAACTGGGAATGCTGCTAAATAGTATATAGAGCTTAATGGGGGTAAATTTTCTTCATTTGGTGAGTTGGATACTATGTTTTTGAACCATTTCTAGTTGCCCGTTCGATATGATGTTGGCATTGAGCTATTGGCTAGTTTCCAACAAGATACGACAACTCACATTTTTGACCATCTCCAGGAATGATGGAGAAGGAAGAGGCTCATCAAAGCCTATATCCTAATGGATTCCTTCTCGAATGATTTTTAAAATATTTACAACCAGGAATTTCTAAGGATGTATCGCTCTCTGGAGTGTTGACTGAAGAATAGGCTATCTTTAGAGCCCAATAATTAGAACTTATATTCTTAGTCTAGGATTCTTGAGAATATTTTGCTTGATGCTGCTCGGTCCAAGATCTATTTAGCTAAACAGAAGTAAGATCCCCACAACAACAAAATTTTCAGAGCGATTGATAGTAGTACGGCTATCCTGCTAAGTCAATTACAACAGTTGTCTTTACAAACTGCTTCTTCATTGCTGTCAGTGTCTATGCCTTCCCAACCTTCAACTATTAACACCATCCAATCTTCCAATCCTAAAGGAAATCAACAATCCAATGGGAATAAGAAGGGAGCAAGCAAGAAGAAAGATAAGGATGAGAAGGGAATGCAAAAAAATCTTGTAATAATAATGGGGAGGGTAAAAATGAGTTTAAAAAGAAAGTTAATTTCCCTTGAAAATTATGCAATGGAGACCATTTAACTCACATTTGCCCTAAGATTCAAGACACTCAGCACTTGTTAGTGCAATAGGGTTTTTCTAGCTCCCTTGCAATTCTAACTAACCCATTTCCCCAAGGGCAACAAACGTTTGCTGGTGTGAATGCTAGTACCGAAAACCCCACAGGGGGAAACCAGGAAGGGGAAAATCCATCAAATGTATATATGATGAGTACTCATGTTGATGTTTCTACAAGATCATATGATTACGGTGAACCAAAATCCTCTAGGGCTAAGGCCACTCCCGATGTTTTAGAGTTGCTCCATATTGAGAGGCCCACACTTGAGTCTATACCTCAGATGCCGAAAGGCTCTGAAAAAGATTCGATGATTAACACTAATGCCAGGGCTGCCCATAACTACTCTATTGTTGAAGATCTGGCCTAAATCCCTTGTGTGACTTCTGCATTAGAGGTTTTCCAGTTATGCCTGGCACAAAGGAGTGTGTTACTCACTGCGATCAGGGCTACAGATATGAAAAAATCTCTTATTGTTACATTTGACATGTCAAATATTAAGAAGAGACTGCCTCATCACATGGATTTTGAAATTAAATCTACATATCGAAAGATCAATATATTTCAAATTGTAGTTAATAAGGGAACTTCCATATGTGTCATGTCTATCGCATGTTGGAAATATATCGGGTCTCCTCAAGGTGTTCCTTCACCTACTCTCTTGACTGCATTTGATGGTCATTTTCATAGGCCACATGGAATTATTCCAGCCTTTCCTATCTATGTTGGGGGAAAGGTTGTTCAATATAGAGGTGGAAATAGTTGATGAAAATTTGGATTACAATCTTCTATTGGGGTGGAATTGGATTTATGAAATGGATGCCATTATATCATCATTATTTCGCATCCTATGCTTTTCCCATGAAGGGAGAATTATTACTGTTGATCAGATGGAGTGTTATCTAAAAGAATCCAATGCATCATATGATTCCTCCATTCCCTTGGTGAATAATCCCAAGCAACCTGTTCAGAATTTAGGAGTTGGAATGTATTCCTCATTGATGGGTACTTTTGATCTTCCTTCTCCTATTGCTCGAGTAAATGGCATTTCATCATCCAAGACTCTTTCTTGAAGAGAGTTTTTTAGAAATCATTATTTTTTGGATCCTTGGCCCTTACCCTATTCTACCACCACATTATAACCAGGGAAAGAGGGTGGAATGACATATCCTATGTCTCCAGCTGAAATTGCTTATCAATTTATTGTCAATATTGCAAATTTTGATCCTACTCATTTTTCACCTGAGGAATTGGATGGAGATGTGGCTCTACTTCTTTTATGGACTACCTTGATACTATTTTACCATCTGAGGAAGTAATCCTAGAAGCAATGATGAGTATAGATAGACCATGGGATGATTTGCATCATCGGTCATATTTTATCCCAGACTTGCGTGAAGTAGAATAAAGTTTGTCTAGTCTTTTGTTGTCTGGTGATGTTCACACAGTTTTAAACCCTTTGGCTCCAACACAAGTTTTTGCTAAAGGTAACATGTCTGTTATTTCAAAAATATTCGGGTGAACATCCCCAGGAATCCCAATATAATCAAGAATGTTTTCGTCGAAGTCGAATTCTCCCCTAAAGAAATTCAAATCTATACTGATATTTTTAAAGAATTTCGTGATGTGTTTTCGTGGTATTTTGAGAAAATGCCTGGAATTGATCCATCAATAGTCTAGCATGAGATCAAGACTTAAGCGAATGTGAAGCCTATATGGAAAAAGCTTTAGTTGGTAAACCCTAAGAAAGCCACAACTATCAAAGCCAAGGTTGAGAAGCTTCTCAAGGTGGGTTTTATATACATCATTCCATTCAATGAGTGGGTCTCGAATCTAGTCTCAGTTGATAAGAAATAAGGAACGATCTGCGTATGCATATACTTTAGGGATTTAAATAAGGATTGTTCTAAAGATAAATTCTCCATACCATTTAGTGATCATATTATCGATGAATGTACAGGAAATAAGATTTTCTCCTTCATGGACAGTTTCTCAGGCTATAATCAGATTATTATACATCCTAAAGATCAACATAAGACAAATTTTATCTACCCCTAGGATACTTTTGTATACAAAAAAATGCCTTTTGGCCTTAAAAATGTTGGAGCTACTTTTCAACAGGCCATGTCCTACACTTTCCACGATATCAAACATAACATCAAAGCCTATTTGGATGATCTAGCTGCTCGTTCTCGAAAGAGAATTGATCATCCTCATCATCTTCAATTGGTTTTTACGCGATGTCATTTGTATAAAATTCGGCTGAATCCAAATAAATGCTTTTTTGCTATCACATCTGGTCAATTATTGGGATTCATCATATCTACTGAATGGATTCCTGTAGATCCTTTCAAGGTTGAGGTAATACTTCAGTTGCCTCCCTCGTCTACCATTCATCAACTTCAAAGTCTCCAATGAAAAGCTAATTTCTTAAGGAGATTTATTGTTAATTACGCTGAGATTACAAAGGGATTTATGCGATTGCTGAAGACAAGAGTTCCATTTCAATGGGACAATTTTGCTCAGTGCTCATTCGATGCTTTGAAAAAAGCATTGACCTCTGCTCCATTGCTGAGTCCACCTAATTATAGCAAGAATCTTCTCTTATATCTCACTGTGGCAGAATCAACTATTGGTATGGTTATGGTTCAGGAAGATGATGCTCTCCACGAGCATGTGATTTATTATCTGAGCCAAGGCTTGGTAGGTCCTAAACTATGATATTCTCCAATAGAGAAATGAGCTTTGGCAGCTATTCATGTTGTCCAATGACTTAGACACTATATTCTGCTTAGAAAAACTTTTGTCTTGGTGGCTATCTATCCATTTCAGTTTGTTCTTAGTAGAAAAGTGATTGGGGGAAAATATAATAGATGGATTGTTATTTTACAAGAGTTTGATCTCGAGTTTTTCTCACCCAAATCTGAGAAACCATTAGTATTTGCAGAATTAATCTCAAAGTTTCCTTGTGAAGAAGAAATAGTCTATGAGGAATCTTCCCCGATGAGCATATTTTTCTTATTTCTTTAAAAGATCCTTGGTATGGAGATATCATTATATATCTTCATATTTCGAAGTTTCCCCTCTCTTTTTCAAAGGATGAGTGAAGAAAGTTGCATTACTTAGTGAAAATTTATGCTATTATAGGTGACAATTTATATCGTTGGGAGGTTGATTCAATCCTTAGACATTGCTTAACTTTATAAGAAGCTAAGTCAGTGCTGAATGATTGCCATAGTGGAGCTTGTGGTGGTCATCTATTGGGCTTGCTGCAACCTAAAAAATATTGGGTGCATGGTATTTTTGGCCTTTGATTTTCAAAGATTGTGTTGAAGCCGTAAAAAAATGCCATTCTTGTCATGTTTATACTCAGAAAATGCGCACTCATCCAGCTCCACTTTTTCCTGTTATTGCCATCAGTTCGTTCATGAAGTGGGGCATTGATTTTACAACTTGTATCCTGCCTTTAGAAGAGGGTCATAGGTATATTATTGTAGCAATGGACTATTTTACCAAATGGGCAGAACTTATGCCTATTGTAGTGAATGATGGTGAAATAACCCCGTTTCTTTTCAACCAAGTGATTTCTCATTTCCATATTCCAAAGGATATTTTCACTGACCATGGAAGTCATTTCTAGAACAAGATGATGGTTGAATTGGCTCTCAAGTTGGGTTTCTGGCAGGAGCATTCATCTCATTACTATCCTCAGGACAATGGTCAGGTGGAAGCTATGAATAAATCCTTGAAATTTATCCTACAAAGGAAAATTAATAAGACTTGATCCCATTGGCATATCATGTTATATCTTGTGCTTTGGGCATACCAGATGCTAGTTAAGACTGCTATGGGTTTCACTCCTTTTCAACTAGTTTATGGTTTGGAATCGATATTCCCTATGGAATGTGAAATTCCTTCTCTTAAATTAGCTATATAACTTCTTCCAGACACTTATAGTCTTGAAGAACACCTCATTCATTTGGAACATCTTGATGGGTAACATCGAGATGCTACCACAATAAACAAAGCTCATAAAAAATGAGTGAAAATCCAATATGATAAGGCTATGCATCCTAGGGTTTTCTTTGAAGGTGACCTTCTCCTGGTCTATGACCAAGATAAAGACGCCTTGGGGGTAGGTAAGTTTAAACCCATATGGTACGGTCCTTTTATTATTGCAAATGTCTTAAAAAAGGGAGCTTACAATTTGGTTGATTTTGATGAAACGAGCGGTCGGAGCCCAAAAGTGGGCTCTATCTTGAAAAGTATTATGCTTAGGTTTATGCCTAGCATTTGCTTGGTTGTAGATATGGTATATATTTGTGCATATAAGTCTATAGGTTTCATAGTGATATCGAATTTTGATCTGATTTAGCAGGTATCAATGGATGATTTGGTATATCTAGGGTTCACCGATGGTGCTAGTCAACATACCTAGAATTTGGCTTCCATGGCTTGGGAAATTTACTATCCATCCAGTTAGTTGTTGGTTTCAAGAGGCATATGTATCGGCCTTGCTTCAAATAATGTTTCTAAATATGCTATTGTGGTTAACCTACTATATGAAGAAATGTCTCTTGGTATTTATTCATTAGTAATATACCTGGATTCACAACTAGTGTTTCTCATTTAAATAACATCTATCATGTGAGAGATCCATATTTATATCGACAATTTCTGAGAGTGCGGTTATTACAAATATAACTTAATTTTATCACATTTATTCATATTCCACGATTAGAAAATTCATTTTTTGATTCCATAGCTAATCAAACGTTAGTTTGGCATATTAATTAATGAGCGCCACTATTGCAGCAAGAATGTTGCAACTCCTAGGGCTACCAACTTTACTTCATCAACCCGGGGTTCGTACAAACTTGGAGGTGACAGTTTTGTATACATAGTAGATGTAATGGTTTACTCTTGTCACTTTTCAACTAGGGCGAAAAACCACTAGGGTTTCTCAAACCAATCTTCTATTGACTAGAATAAGTTTGAATACCAAATGGAGAAGGGAAAATTGTCCTTAATGAAAGAAAAGGAATGCTACCTACTTTAAGAAATGAAATACTGAATTGAAAATGCTTATAAAGTGACATGAAATCATCTAGCTACTCATTTACACATTTTACTTGCAAAATAAACCTAGCTTAACCTTGTTTATAACATGTGATGATCTAAACTAACCTAGCATGGAATATGATCTAGGAATTATGATAACTGCTGCATGCATGTGTTAATTTAGAAATTGTAGAAAAATCCTTTTTTTGATTTTTTAATTTTATGAATGCAAATGCTAATCTTCACTTGTTCTTTGATAGGGGAGACAGGTATGGAGGAAGAGGTATGGACTAGTCTCAAGGGTATGGAAGCCAAGAAGAGGCTTAATCCAAGTTCAGATGACAATTTTGCTATATTCAAGCTTAAAATAGGCTGTTATAGGGTTTCCTATAGTACTACTATAGGATGTCCTAGTTCTACTGCATGATGCCCTATTTTACTACGGGAAACAAGCCAATTTCTTAGGATATGGTAGGGAAGGTAGAATGAATGTGGGAAAGGTATCTGATGGAGAAATAATGCATGGAAGGGGTGAACATTATCCAAGTCTCAGTCAAATGCTTCAAGATGGTTGGATTTTCTCAATGGAATTGGCAATTTTTCTTACAAAACAAGAATTCATATTTAGGGTTTAGTGGAATTTGGCAACATGGGTGGATAAGGCTTGGATGAGGCAACTGAGATGAGGTTTCCCTGCAAATTAGAAGCTCTTGCAAAAACATACATTCTTGCCTTCATTGATGCACAAATTCATCTATGCATGGGAAAGATTTATTAAATGGAAGAAAATAGAGTTATTACTATCTAGTGGCTAATTTCATGAATGGAAGTGCCTTGAAACCAATGCAAAATTGAAGAGATCAAAAGTGACAATTGTAAATCATCCTAAGAAACTCAAAGAGAGTGACCTACTCATCAAGAAACCATAGATCATGTATTAAAGCGAGAAATCTATTTTTGGGTTGTGTGAATCGAACCCTCAAGTCATGATCCCATAAGGGAGATGAGGTGAAAGCCACTATAACAAGATTTTCTGGAGTATCTTATGTTAATATGATAACACTGATCTAACTATTCACAAATGGAAGCAAACTAATTAATCATCCAAATACTTACAAATTAACAAAACCAAAATCACTTCAACAACTAACTATCAATGTAATCTAAGCATACATGTACAAGAAGAGGAACCCTTCTACTAGGGTTGGGCCCTAACCCAAGAGCTTCAGCCCTCTGAATAAACTCAGTGACGAATCAAGGGAATGCTTCTCATTTTCATTAAAATATAAAAAAAACACAAGAGTCACCAGTCACAATGTCTTAGCTCGAACATTCCTCTTGGCTACAACAAAAAAAGTTGAATCCTAATGAGGCTCTAGGCCTTCTTATATATACAACTAAAGCTACGAACAACTTCCTTAAATTTAGGGAGGGCTGGCTCCCAAACTTGAGATCAACTGGTCTTCAACTATCACTGGCTTGGCTACCAATGATCTTAATGGCTTGGCTGCTTGTAACTTTGAGCTGATGAGATCTGGTGGAGGAATCTTCGAGTGAGTGAGGAGTTAAGGAATGAGATCCAATCTCCTAAAATCCCTCTTGCTTGTCTACTTCGAGTTCCTGCACTTTAATTAGCCAAAATTTGATCCAAAACCTACAATCAATGCACATTAGATCACAAGACATGACATCTCATCTTTACCCTTCTCATTAAGAAAAATATAACAAAACATGTAAAGAAATGTGAGAAAAATTGGTTTTAGTAAGCCGGAGAGTGGCATTAAGGTCCATATAATTTACCCATTGATGAGCCTCATCATCAACCCCATACAGAAAGTGTTTCTCATCGTCTGAGAAACTCAATTTATGTCCACATATTTCATTGATTTGGTGGCCTCCTTGACATTCTAGGCCTCAATTACAGTATCCTTCTCTTGTGGATAAAATCCAACATGCTTTTCTATTTCCTCCCACTGCTTTCTTTCTTCTTCTTCTTTTCTCCCTTCTATCGTACCCAATAGAAATGGTGGACATAATTTCAAGCCAATCCATTTGACTTTGAGCATCTACAGTGCCTTCTTATATAATGGGGTCCTTTCTAGTGCATCCCTCATTCTTTCAGGCGAATGATACTCCCTGATCTTTATGTTGTAGGCTAAGGTGTTCCATCTCCTTTGGCATGCTTGTTGGCTTTCATCCCTTATAAGTCTCAAAGTGTCCTCAAAATGACTGACTATTTGCTCTTGTGTAGCTAGGTATCTTGGTTCAAGATGGGGATCATTGGCAATGAGGTTGTGGGTGCTAATGACATCCATGCAGTTGTTTGTTCTGCTCTGATGTAAAGGGGCTCTATTTCTTCTCTTTCCAATACCCTTTTTAATTTGTTAGCCCTGGCCTCCTCATGACTAATCCATGATGCCAAGGCCATTAGTTTTAAGTCCCTTACCTTTGGATTGGGGTCCCACACATTCAAATATGTTAAGGCCAAATTATGTAGGTAGAATTCAGATATCCTGGCCCGGTCCTCCAAGGTGCTTTGGTCACAAAGGTCAATGAACTACCTATTGTCTTGGAAAGGCATAGTTACTCATTATGATAGGGTTTTTATCTAAAACTGTAGCCAATGTTGTTTGAGGTATAAGGCATATGATTTTGCTCACATCCTACACTGGAGTGCCTCCATGGAGAGAATTTCCATAGTTTCCAATTGGCTCTCTTTTTACTGTTCTTGCCTCCTCAGCCATGTGTTCTTAGCTTCTAGTTGAGATTTCATCACTCTTTCCCTATCTCTTATCCTACTCAACTCTCTGCCTATCTCTAGCAGCTTTTCTTCCCTATGGCCCACATCCTCTACACTTTTTGATTTAGCAATTTGCATACAATGATATGTCATTTCTCTCTCCTTTTCAAGCTCAAAGAATAGAGGGATGGAAAATTTTTGTGGTATTACTCTACCTCCATCAATGAATCTGTAATAAGAGCTAAGGTTTGGCTGTGGGCTAGGTTACTATAGCTCCTAGGACTCTCCCTTTACTATTTTTTGAGTATCTGTCTCCCCTTGTACTTGTGTTGCTGCTTCATTTCCTTCCCTTTGCCCCTACTATCGTTCCTACTCATGTTTTTGTGTTTCATGTAGTTTTGACAGGGTTTCCTATAGGACTATTTGTGTTTCCTGTAGGTCTATATTTGTTTCTTGTAGGAGGCCTCTCCCTTTTTGAAAAGGTGTTAAAGGTTCTTTAATTTGTTTTTCCGAGGTTGACCTGGTGGCAGGCCTCCTAACATAGGTGATTGGTGACCTTGGGGAAGCCTGTTGTGATGTGACCTCTTCAATTCTCATTCCTAGAGGGACTAACTTCTCTTGTTCTTTTGGTGAGTCTCAATTATTATAGGAGTCTTGGTAGGTGTTTTAGGTCTCCCTTGTTTTATCCTAGTGCTCCTCCTTGTTCTGAAGTATAGGGGAGTCTGGATTTGCCTCTTTCCTTTTGATTTATAGGTGTAATTAGAGCAGTTAAGGAAATAACCACCTCCTTCTCTGTGGGCTTAGGAGACACTCTTAAGGATTCCTCTCCTTCCTTGTTATGTATTTCAGGACTTGATCCATTATTTTGTGCTTCTTCAATACTATCCTTTTCATCCTCTATCTCATTTATTTCTATCTCCTCTTATTCCTATGGTTCTTCTTCTTCTTAATCATGGTCTTCTTCTTTAGGCTCTTCATCCTCTTCTTTAGGTTCTTCTTGCTCTTCTTCCTCTTCTTCAGTCTCTTCTTGCTCTTCTTTAGACTTTTCTTCCTCTTCTTCAGGCTCTTCTCCCCCTTCTTCACCACTAGAAGTAGGATCTCTTTCATACTCAATGGCTTGAATTACATCTTCTCTGTTCATGTATACAAATGTTGACCACATAATAGGGATTCTTAAGTTGTTTAGGGCATCTTCTATCATGAGCTTGATCAGTCCATGATGTTCTAGTTGTTGATGCTTCCCTTCTTGTACTTTGATGCTCATGTCTATTCTTGATTGCAACAAAAAGTAAGGCACACTAAGACTTCTATGAGGACGTAACTCTTCTCCAAATCTCAGCTCATGGAGGAGTCTAAACTGGTAACCATAGACTATATTGCTTACCCTCACAAGAAATATACTTACGAATGTGATAGCTTACTTCATCCCAGGGATATGGAATGCTCCCCATTCTAATCCCATTTTTGTCCTCAATTGGTTCCTCTCCTTCCAAAAAAAACTTGTTCTTCGCAAGAGTGTTGCTAGCTTTATCCTCTTTTCTCCATTGCAAACCTAGAGGAAGTGTAGTGATGATGTTAATGCTTTTAGGGGTAATTGCCACTGACAATTCCCCCACTACAACAGAGGCACTAACTCTAGCTAGAGGTATGCATGACATTGCAAATTCCCCAACTATATCATCATCATATCCCCATGTAGCGTGAAGAATCCCAACCATTGATGCCTTGTAAAGATTTCTACCATAGGAGGATGTTGATGTATTGTAGTTGTTCTAGTGGGTTCCCTTCTATTTAAACCCCCTGTCATCTTGTCTCTCTGTCACTTTGATTGTTTGAAGTTTGGGTGGCTATAGCTTAAAAGTTTTCCCAGGTGATGAGGGTTTAGATTTTAGGAGGGCGATGACTACCATCCACCCTTTACTCTACCCAATACTCCACACAATTATGCCTATCTCTATGCACATTGTAATCACTAAAAGAAATGGAAATTTCTTTTCTTTAGTCTTTACAAATGAAAGCACAGACGATACGTCACCTACTTTTCATTTCAATGCCTTTGTTGAGGAGAATTCTTGAATTGCTGGACCTAGGCACCCCCTCACAAAATTTTTTACAATTCACCCTGTTTCCTATAGTTTTCTTGTAGGTGCCCACAGTAGGATGCTGAGACTAGCTTTCCTTATTGTTTCCTATAGTTTTCCTACGTTTCCTGTAGGTGTCCACTGTAGGATGCTGAGACTAGCTTTCCTCATTGCTTCCTATAGTTTTCCTGTGTTTCTTGTAGGTGCTCAGTGTAGGATGGCCAAGACTAAACTTTTCTTTCGATGGCTCATCCAGGTGGTCCCAACTCGTAAAATCTCAAAATGAACAATATCTTGCATGAAAGTTAGGGAATATTCTTATTTATGGTCAATTTCATTGAGCGATGTGCTGGCTGGCTGAGTACTTATTTCTTCTTTTGGACCGTTGGTCCCACTATTAGTTATCATGCAACCCTTCCTAGTAATCATCACCCAATCCTGTTCAATGTAACTCGACCACCTTTCTGATTTATTCCCTTTGATGTGACCTTGCCATGTATCCAGTTGACTAGCACTTTAACTTTTTGTTATCGGGCCGAAGGTGGCCATGGTAACTAACAACATTCGCTTATAAAACCAACTTTCTACATATTCCTACAATTTTAATCATATTCATACTTATGATGGAGTGTGGATGAGGTGACATACCTATGTATTTCTTTGCCTTGTTGATTCATGCTGGAGGGTGGCCCTACTGTGCTACTCATGGTTCAGTTACATCTTCTCTATGTCTCTCTTTTTGTTGATTTTATTTTGCTGATAGGTTGTCTTCTTGTTAGTGTACAAGTGCTGGCTTCCTTTATTGTTGCTAAGCTTTGGAGGGGTGCCATAGTGCCTGTAGTTGTGCTGCTCATCTTCCAATGCATGGGTGTTGAAGGTTAGGCTTGGAGCCTGTTGTTGCTTCCAAATAGGCCGCTATAGGGTTTCCTATAGTACTACTATAGGAAATCCTATAGCTTCCTTTTTTTTTGAATTTCTGTGACCTTTATTTTGCTTGGAGGGTGAATAGATATTGGAATGAGTGGAAGGTGTGGCCATGTAGTGGTAGGTGAGGTAGGATGTTGGTGGTATGCCCCTTTGATATTTCTTTGTTTCTTCTCTTTTGTTTTTGTTTTTGTTTTTTCTTCTTTTAAGTAGATTATTTTTATGGACACAGAGGGTGACATGGTCATGAAGGGTGTTGGCTGAGATGTGGTGAATTCAATGGCCTCCTTTTTTCATCCAAAATAGGCTTGCATCACAATTTTTCAATCAGACTTCCTTTCCTATAAATTTTTAGGACTCCCTCTAGTACTACAAGAAACTCCTGTAGTAACTAATGGAAATCCTCTAGAGGTCATAGAATTGCTTGAAATTTGGATTTTTCTATTGTTGGAGAGAAGTATGGATGAATGAACATGGGGTCATGGAGGAGATGAAATGGATGAAGAAAAACATGGTGTTTTTTATGGCTTTCTGCCCTCTAATCTCTGTGTCCATTATCTTCTTAAAAACTTGCAAAAACCAGAACTCCTACGAGTGGGCAGGTTCGAGGTCCTTGCCATTAGTTTTTTGATTTTCTCTCTATTTTTTTTTTAAAGTCAACCAAGTTTCCTCAAAGGAGGTTTTCACCCTGGTTTCCTACCCTAGGTGCCTCAAAGGAGGTTTTCGCCCAGGGGTCTTTTATTTTTCTCTTTTTCCTCTTTTTTTATGTAACTCTTTGGCTACCTCAAGGAGGTTTTCAACTGAAGAGTGGGCCTTAGGTGCCTCATGTAGGTTTTCACTTATGTCTCTTATTGCATTTTTTTTTCAATTATTCAACAATCCTCAAGAAATTGGTGAGGTGGAAGCCAATATTCCTTCAATCAACATTATTGCCTTACTGATACTACAGATGAATTCCTTCTTTAAAAAAGGATTTTTGTAGAATTTCAACATATACCCATTGGAAAGAAAGGGGATACCTTCTTCATCAATGGTTCTTGTCTGAACAACCCCATTTTCATGGCACTTTTCTATCAAATATGGGCCCATCCATCTTGTCATAAACTTTCCTTTGAAATATTTAAACCTGGAGTCATACAACAGGGCCTAATTGCCTTCTTGAAACATTTTGTCTCTAATATTTTTGTCATGCCAGACCTTTCTTTATACCTGAGTCACCTCTATGTGTAGCAGGGCCTGCATCTTGGATTCATCTAACCCATTGAGTTGGAGTAGCCTCTCTTGTTGTGCCCTTGTAACATCTAGATCCAACAGTGCTACCATCCTTAAAGCGTTGTACTCAAACTCAATGGAGAGAAGAGACATCTTCCCATAGACCAAATCATAAGGGGTGAAGCCAATGGTTGTCTTCCAAGTTGTATTATAGGTCCAAGTGGCCTCCACTAGTATGTCAGCCCAATCCTTCCTGCTAATGTTAACCACTTTTGTCAGAATGATTCCAATTCTTTGTTAGTGACTTCTACTTGTCTATTGGCTTGATGGTGGTAAGGAGTGGACTTCATGTGCTTGATCGTATGCTAGCTTAACATATTCTCAATCATGTGTGACGTGAGTTGAGTGCCCTTATTAGTGAATAGATCTCTAGGGTATCCAAACTTGTAAAACATATTCTCCCACAAGAACTCAACCACTTTCTCTTCTGTGGCTACCTTGATAGCTTTGGTTTCAACCCACTTTGTTAGGTAGTCAGTGCACACAACGATGTATTTTTTCTGTCCTGATGGAGGATCAATGGGCCCAATGAAATCGATGCCCTACTTGTCAAATGGCTCAAAAGTCACTTGAGCTTGCAAAGGAATTTCATCCCTAGGAGTAGCTTTCCTCATTCTTTGGCACCGATCACACTGGTTGGTATACCTTCTTGCATCTTGGTGTAGAGTGGGCCAGTAATAGCCAACTTGTAGTACTTTGAAGGCTATCCTTTTGGCTGCAAAGTAATCTCCACAAGGCCCATCATGACAGGCCAGAAGGATGTCAAAAACTTCCTCCTCCCTGACACATATTCTTAGAATTTGATTTGGGCCCAACTTGAAGAGATTTCCCCCAGTCCAAGTGAATGGGTCACTTTTTCTTATAATTCTTCTCATTTCCCTGGAATATAGATTTGAAGGGAAATGTGTAGCTACTAAGTGGTTTTCCATGATGTCAGAAAACCATAGAGAGATAACTAAAATGGAAAATAAATTCCCATCTGGTAGCTGGTCATCGCCCATTCCTTTCTCACCTACAGGAAAAGCCAATCTGGACAAAAACTCTGCAATTACATTTTCTCTGCCAAACTTATCAATAATAGTTAGATCAAACTATTGTAACAAAAGTAACCATATAATAATTCGGGCATTCACATCAGGTTTGTTCCTCAAATATTTAATGGCAGCATGGTCGATATGTACAAAGTTCTAGTAACCAATAATGTAATTTCTAAATTTATTCAAGGAATGGACAATAGTTAGGAGCTCCTTTTCAGTCACTGTGTAGTTCAACTAAGCTTTGGACATATTTTTGTTGATGAAGTAAATGGCATAAGGTAGCTTGTCATCTATCGCGCCCTGAGCTTCTCCTATAGCTTTGTTAGAGGCATCAACATGTATGTGAAAAGGAAGAGCCCAATTTGGGCCTTTGAGTATAGGTGCAGTAGCCAAATTGTCCTTTAGTGTTTCTAGGGCCTCTTGGCAGCTTTTTTACCATAACAATTTCGAGTCCTTAGCCAATAGTCCAAACAAAGGCAAAGCTACCTTGCTGAAGTATTTTATGAATCTCCTATAGTATCCAAATAAGCCTAAGACATTTTTGACATCCCTCTGCTTTTGAGGAGTAGGGAACCTCTTTATGATAACTACCTTATTTGGGTCTACTTGCAATCCTTCCTGGGATATTGAGTTACCTGGAATAGTCCCTACAGTCATCAAGAACTCACACTTCTTGGGACTAAGGGATATGCTCATTTCAATGCATTTGTTCAATAAATTTCCCAAGTTAGAGAGAACCTCCAAGAAATCACACCCATAGGGGGTGAAATCATCCATATAAATGTCTACAGAGTCATGGACTAGCTCTGTAAAGCTGCTCATGATTTCCCTCTGAAAAGTGGTTGGGGCATTGCATAAACCAAAAGGAAGGATCCTATAAGAAAAGGTACCCTAGGGATAGGTGAAGGTGATTTTATCTTGGTCCTCTGGGCTAATCTGGATTTGATTGTAACCACTGAATCCATCCAGGAAAGAGAAGAACTTCTTTCTTTCCAGACCATCTAATACTTGGTCAATGAAATGTAGAGGGAAATGGTATTTTTTTGTGGCTTTGTTTAGCTCTTGGTAATCCACCCAAATCCTCAACTTTCAATTTTTCTTTGGAAACAAAACCAGAGGAGACACCCACTTACTATCTGAGATGGTGTAGATGAACCCTGCGTCCAACAACATTTGCAATTCTTCTTTGACTGTATCCTTGAGGGTTGGGTTCATTCTCCTCAGAGGTTGGAGGATTGGCTTGCATCCTTACTTGATGTAAATGTGGCGAGTACACATTGAAGGGTGTACTCCCTTCATTTCCTTATAACTCTAGGCAAACACATCCAAATTATTTCTTAGCATGTCACATACATTGAGAGAGGGGTTGATTTTCAATGTTCTTTCTGGGCCAAATTCTATTATCTTAACATGGGTAGGGATTGAGTTAGCTAAGCATAGATCATTCTATTGTAGCTAAATCTTGCACCTACATCACAAATGCAGCAAGATACAAAGAAATCTCCCTAGAGACAACCTATGGGTTGATTGTAGACCAGTCCCTAGGACATCTTAAATAGAGGAGTGCTTGTAAGGTTATATGTGAGGGGTTTGTAGCACTCCAACTATCATGTAATGAAAGATAATGCGGGGCTTGGTTCATTCCTCCAAAGGTATGAGTTATGGATTTCAGGTACTACCTCACACACACAGTTCCCAGTAGTATCACATAGAACATCAAAGGCTGATTACTTCAAAGGGGATTACAGCTTAACAGAATTTTTTGAGTAAGTGAAAGAGGATTAGGAGAAGGAATAACTCATCATATAGAGCCCAAAACATCCAAAATTCTATATTGAACACATAGAGTTGCAAGCAATGGGAAATTTTACACTTGTTTGAGTTACAAGCGAAATTAATGGACTAGAGAGAAGATGGTTGTTATGATTCTTATAGAGTAGTTTGAACATATACTTCAGCCTTTCATATAGGAATTATGCATTAATAAATCAATACACATGGATCTATAAATTTGTAGAATCTATTGTAGCACACATGCAGAGAGGAATATGAACATAATGGAATTAACAGAAGGAAAAACACACTATAATGCTAAGAAGGAGGAATTGCCATCATTCCTCTAATAGTATGAAGATCTGCCTATGTAAATTAATACAATCTAAGATAACAATCATTCACTTATAGAGGTATAAGCCAAAATATGGTATCACAGAGTTCAAACCTTGTGGGTGAGAAATTTCGGAAACATTGTATTATGTTTCATTCCCCTATTTATAATAAGAGGAGGGAGAGCTTTGAATTACAATCAAAATATCTGAGCTTGAGCCCCAACTGTCATGCTAGACTAGCTATCTCGGCTCTATCAGGTTTTGCTATCACCCACCTAAGATTACAACAAGGATCAAATCCCTTTCTTGGAAAAATTAAGAAATAAATGCACAGAGAAAGAAAATCGAGAGAGGAAAGAGGAGGTGTCCCCTTCTTATTCCAGTGGAGGTCCCTGATCAAGCCACATCCCTGCCGTTATTCATTCCACTTGCTGGAGAGGGCGTTTATTGCTGCATTGGCCAACTTTTGTCCATTATGACTTAATTGCCTAAGTGAGATGTTTAGTGGGGAAGTGATGGAGTGTGAAAGTCGTGCGCCCGAGTGGTCATTTTCTGTATGATGGAATGGAGCACCATGCCGTGCCATTAAGACTTCCTAAATCCTTTCCATACTGATCTGGAGCCGCACCATTCCTTATTTAATATCACTACTTCTGACCCATTTTCCCATTTAAACTCTGCAATAGTGCTATTAGTGCACCACAACTGCGGGTCTTTTAATCATTTAAAATAGACAAAACAGGTGGCACTTTTGATTTCCCCTCTAGCCCCCTTATTACACCCCCTTTTGTAAATTTCTGTATATGACCAAGGGGCTAGAACTAGGAGCCTTGCCCTCAGGCTCTAAGGCCATTGTACCAGTGTCCGGGAGCCTTCTCCTTTGTTATCGCAAATACCACATACCGCTGCTTCACTTTGTTTCACTTATGGCTCTTCCCTCCATCCTCGCGATCGCCAATCCACAGGGTCAGGCCCACAAAAATATATCACAATCGCAACCATGGAGATGGGGGACTCTTCACCTTTTTCTTTAGAGAAGGCTGATAGTCTGGATGCAAGATCTTTGTAGACATCGCCATAATAATTTATCACATACAGGGGAGGAGTCCCACATATCGAAATCACACTGCACCATTGTCTTAAGCCTTTACCCCTTCATTGTTGTGATCATCGATCTACGGGGTGACATCATTGCTGCCACGTGTCACCCTGTGAGTGATGACATATGGCACCCAGAAATGGTACCATCTCACCCCTAAAAACACTGAAACTGGGTGACACGTGTCCTATGTCACATCATCAACCGTACTGCCACGTCACTACTGATGCCAACTTCCTTGTTAGCTCTAAAGACCAATTGCATGCCACCACGTTGCCTTTGGGAGGAGAGAGAAAGTGACTCGTTGGGCCTTGGTTTTTTCATGAATGCCTTTGTTGGCAAATTTTCAGCCTCCCTAGTGATTTTGTATTAAATCGCAAAGTCGCAATGTTGCGGGGTATTTTGAAGAGTGAGCACTTTGCTCTGACGATGCACCGATAGCCGATGCCCTAGTCCTATTGATTGGGGATATACTATGCATCATACCACCATGTGGCAGAGAGAGAAAGGGGTTGTCTGCTCCTATTTTTTCCTCGATTTCCTTTTTTAATTGAATTTCAGCCCCCCTAATGATTTAACGTTAAGGCTCAGTTCTTCAGCAATTCCCATGATATCGGTGGTCAATGATGGTTCTGGCGTTACACTTGTGTTCACCCCTTTGCACCTACGATTGTCGATATATGATATTGGCGCTTGACGCTGAAACCCATCGATAAACATAAGTATGTGCTCCAGGACCCTGCTAATTTCCAATATGTCGATGAGTCTTTTGCTTAGACCCGCCGACTGGCGATATATGACATCGACGATCGACTGATCATTATTTTTCCTTATGCCAGTGTTGTTTACCCTTCTGGACCCACCGACTGCCGATATGCGATATCGACGATTAGAAAATTGTTGTTTTTCATTCCACCAACGTTCCCTACCCACTTGAACACTGATATGCGATATACAATGAGCCTCCCTAGTCCTGATTGTGATTTTTCCCTCATACTTAGCTATTTTCCTTGTTTTCTAAGTTTTTCAAAGGAATTATTCCATAGGGTCTAACTTTTGATCCAAGAACCCTTTTTGGGCTTCTATATACCACCGGAAAGCTTATTCTAAGCACTATACAATTGAGAGGGTAACCTAAAGCTATGATAGCTTTTGTTGCTCAGAATTTGACATCAAACATCACTGCTATTTGGATTTTGAAGCATCTAATGACTAAAAAAGAAATGGGTAACAACATTGGCTTCTACTGGGGACAATGCCTTGCTGGAAGGGTGTTGAGAATTTTTAGACTAGTATCCTTCACCATTGGGCATGGAGTCAGTAATAAATGCATATTTGTAATCAAAAAAATCTCCATGGGACTTTCCTCCTCAATCTAGAATGCAGAAATAAAAATTCTAACAACTGAAAAGTAAATGCTCAGCTGGTGAGCTTATTTATGTACAATCCTACATATGCACAATACTTAATTCAACTTATTATGTTCAATTTTCCCATAGAACCATGTGTGCATAAGAGTACTGGACCACATGCCTTCATACCGCTAAAAAAGAAAAATTAAAACAAGAATGCAATATGAAAAATCTACAAATATGGAACCTGATACATGCTCTTGAAATGACCTCTGCTGCTAGCTTATGAATAGGTTCATGTATTCAGCCACAAGATCATGAAATAGAAAAGGAATGTTTGCAGTAGCCTCTTCTTCACATACAGACTATTGGCTGATGTATTTTTTGTTATTTCAGCTACAAACACCCTTCAACTCCTCAAATTTAGTATTTTCAAGGAAGACTGGCTGTTGCTCTTTTACTTCCCATTTTTCAATGTGGTGGTTGTCTTGGAAATATTTCTGCAGCAATTCATCTTTAGGCTCTTCTTGAAAAACTTGCTACTGAGAGATTTCTCCCCACTTGTTGGTAAACAACTCCTTCTAAACAAATTGGAAGAGGGTCTTGGTCTAGTTCTCCGTGTGAAGGGTGTGCATTGTGAACTGGAGCCTCTTTGCTGACCTCCTAGTCAACCTCCTATACTTGCACAACTTCACCTGACTAGAAGTGTTGTGGCTCTAAATCACTTGACTCTCTAGCATAGTCGTATTTAACAGAGGAAGGAGAAACATCCAATTCCACCGAATCAGAGACTTGAGGGTTTGTTGACAGCTCAGTGATATCTCCTTCTTCATTTTCTCACTCTTTGGGTAATGCTTCCTGATGCAAGTAGATTTTTTCTTGGAATGAAGCTCCAAAATATCTTCACCAAGGTATTCAACCTCAAGAATGTCTTCATAATTAAGAGGTGTGAAACAATCTTCAAATAAAGCATTCGATGGATAAAATATTTTGAAATATTGATAGAATGCTATATGGAAACCTCTTAGGGAAGATATATTGCCATGAGGTATCGTTCCGTACCAGACTGTAGCATCCCCCTCTAAAGACAATTTGAAAATCTTCATTTGTACATCTTCAAGAAGAATACTTTGCTGCTCCAAGCATTCATGAAAGTCTCTGAGGTGCTGGTTAGGTCTTCTCTCCGAGTTCCCACTGAATCTAGAAAAATTAGTATTCCACTCATGATATGTAATGACATGATTGGGAAAACCAACAATAGAAGAAAAATCCAGTGGGGAAAATTGGTTGGCCATAATGTAGGAAGGGCCATCTTGAAAACTTCCCTATATGATTGATTTCAACTTCAAAGGTAGCAAGAGTTTTGGGTTGTTGTTAGGTCGCGAAGGCCCTGCGTAACGGGTTTGGGACTCAAAGTCCACAATTTTGGGAAAAAGTATGGTAAATACTCCACGAAGTGCGCGACGCGCGAATTGTAATGAGTCAAGTTAGAGGGTTGTCCGCTTGAAATTAATGTAAAATAATAGGAAGTGAGTCGGCTGGCCCATGGTCTGTGGACCATGGGAATGTATAAGTAGAGCAAGGCTCTATGGATCTTGGTGTTATGGGTTTGTGAAGACACTATTATCTGTGTCTGTAAGTCCGAGTCAAGGGTGGTGGTAGATAGATAGAGGTTCTGTAGCTGTGTATGTAGAGGCCTGGTAGAGTCAGTAGCTGTGTGCATGGACCCTTGCAGCTGAGTGCGCAAAGCAGATCTGGTTGTATTGACGGAAGGTTTTAGTAAAGATAAGTGGTTTCTGAAGTTTTGCGAATCTATTATGTTCCGGTTTATGAATATTTTATATGAGTTTATATCTTTTTATAATTGCACACACTAGGATTTATTTTTAAATGTTTGCTTAAAGATGATAACAAGAATATCAGATCTATAATAATTACATTAATAAAAAGGTACACCAGCGCGGATCTTCGCGGAAGCCCGATAACAGTCCAGAGTGGTGCGAGGCGACAGAGCAGTTCGTGACCCCTCTAGACCACATCAAGACATCCCAAGGGTGCAGAAACCTAGTTCTAGCATCCTCCCCTGCTACCTCAGGTGAGACCTCAGCCCATGCTCCGCGGGCTATTGCCGAAAGGGCCGGTAGTTGTGGGATTTGTTTGGCTAATAACTCTTTCAAACTTGGGTTAGGGCCCAATAAGCCAAAAAATGGTTCTGTTGCCAGGACCAGGATCCGCCTAAGGGATGTCTGATGTTGGAACACTGAAACCCTACAAAGAAAGAACTTGAATATTGGTTGGATCAGAAGCTTCACAAATTTGTGGTACAAGAAAATAGAAACCCATGGATATTCGAGGAAAGGTGGCTGGATCACTACATATACACAGAAATCCATGAGATTTTCTTTGCATTGTTCTCAACAGAACTGTATGAGTGGATCACGAGGCTAGCTGATAGTCAGGGGAGGTGCAGACTGGATCAGCCCATCGTGTGGACTCCAAAGTTGGTGCGTAGGCTGGAAGCATATGAAGACAAAATCACACCGACAATAGATCACTGGTTGGATCGAGCAATAGGAGGGTTTATAACTAGGTTTGCGATAGACACAACTGTGAGTTACAGTGAGGCAGAAAGGCACTTTCTCCAAGGGCCATGGGGTAAGTACATCAAATCATTGAATACTTGGATTAAAATGTTGTTATGTGAAAAATGGGTTATGCGCATCCATTGATATCTAGGGTAACAAGGAGCGGAAGAGGCTACCGAGGGACTGAAGGATTAGAAAACAATCCTTTGATTTCATTCTCATGAGAAAGTGAGGAGGAGATCGCAGGGTTCTCTCCAAGAAATGCAGTCCGATTGATAAAGCAACACTTTCCACTAATACCACCGCCATCCATGCCATCACCTACTTTGCCTACATCCAACCCATCTTCGCCTACCCCACCACCACCACCACCGAGGGTAGGGATGGCAGGTGCGATCAAGTTGCCTATACTTAGAGGCATAGGAAACGAGGAACCATATCATTTCTAGTTCGTGGTAAAGGCTGTATGGGAAGTCCAAGGTGTAATAGATGAGAACATCAAAAAGGTTTCTCTGGTGAGCACGCTGTAGGAATGCGCATTGACATGGTATATAAAGTACTCTAGTGATTACCCGAATGTGAGAATAACGGTGATTTAGGACACGTTGAATAAAGAATTTAGCCAACCAAAATCAGAAACGTAATCAATCATCAAGTTCAAGGAGATCACGATGATTCCTGGTGAAACCCTATGGGACCTAGATCAGACATTGAAAAGTACAATCCGCAAGGCTAAAATGACGCTGACAGATGCGCAGCAGTGCACATGGTTTGTGGCGTCATTGACACCACAACTGAGGACGACGCTATCACAAAAAAAGATCTCAACCCAAGTTGAGGCATTGGAGACAACGATGAGGTTGCATGAAACTCCAATATAGGATCCGGGGTTGGGAGTTCAACAAATCCACGCACAACTACAAAACCTATGCTTAGAAATGCAAAGTTTGAAACAAGATAAATCACCTTGGTTAGAAGCGCGCGGAGGGGTATGGTGCATAAAATGTAAAGCGCACGACAATGATAAAGATCACTGTCTGACATTCACGAACTGTCTGGCAGGAGGAGGACCAATGCCATTACGACCAGAGGCACAAGTAGTGCTGAGTGCAACACCCTCGCTTTGGTGCACATTCTGTCAGGTGGGAGGAAAGCACAACACAGAAAACTATCATCTATTTATGAAACTAATACAACCCCCTCAACAACTATTTTGCAATTTTTATAGATCGATGGGCCACGACAAACACAATTGCTGAAGTTATGAGTTGTTGATGGAATGGACACCTTGTTATAGGATGTAGACTGAGGTGCGAGGTTAGGATCCACCTGCAGCAATAGCGTGGGGAGGATTTCAGGGACGCAGATAGGGACGAGGAGGAATGGGACCTGGATGAGGTCAAGGACAATTAATCTGCTACAATTGTGGAGGACCTGGGCACTACGTGCAGGATTTCACGAACCCGACTAGACCATGCTACCCATATTGTTACCAATTCGATCATGATGCAGTAGATTTCCCCACACTAATTTCACAAATGCAGGAAAAATGGGTGCTCCAGGCTACTCCCACTCATAATGTCCAAATAATGAAGGTGGAACCGCGCAAGGGGGATCCTAACGTGAACATGATGCTGAGAAGTGGTGCGAATACAAGAGAAGATAAGGGGAAGCAACCTGAGGAGGATGCAGGGGTTAGCAAGGCCCCTACAAAGCAACCCGGATTCGATTTGGAACACGTGAAGCAAACATTTATGGAAGATAAGAAGAGCTTCGCGGAGCCTTCTACTTTGGGTAGCAAGGATCAGATTGAGTCAGAGTTGGATACTTCTATGTTAACTACCTTTTTAAAGAAATGCATGAAACTACTACGGGACACTAGAGTGGTGAAGGGATTGCAAGAATTGATAACTAGATGTGCAGGGTCCGGTGAACAACGCATGATCAGGAAGCTAGGCAAGCATGCTTTACACACAAGATGGGAGATGTGGTAGACTGCCCAGATTAGCGACTATGAGATGGTTCAACTCATTCCAAACTTGGGGTCAGATGCGAATGTCCTACCTAAACAGACATGGGAACGCATGGGTAGGCCCACATTATAGTGGTCTCCTATTCAATTATGGATGGAAAACCAACAAAATATCTTGCCCATGGGGAGATTACAGGGTGTTACAGTAGATATATAAGGCACTAGCACACAAACAGACTTTGAGGTAATAAAAATTGTGGATGATAGTAACCCTTACCTGGCACTATTAGAGATAGATTGGGCCATAAACATGAATGGAGTCATTAATTTAAAAGACCAAAAGATGATATTTGAGAAAATGTCTCTACATGTAGTCATTCGGCTAGACCCGACTAAAGGAGCATGCTACATTGAACCCATAGCCGACGAGGAGAGTGATGAGGACTTGGATCATATCTGCCAGATCACAGCGCAAGATCAAGACCGAGTGAATCTGATAGTGGATGGGAGAATCTCATGGGAACGCGGCAGTTCATGTACATCGGACTCCAATGAAGAGATTGAGCGATGGGAGAACCAATTGCATGAGGTAACAATGCTGAGTTGTAATATAATGACTAGATCACTACACCATGTAATGATAGAAGCAAGGGAGTGACCGACTGATGAGGGTGAAATGAAAGCAGAGGAACCAGTAGACCATTGCGAACCGATGAGTTTGGAAGAAGAGTAGGATGCACAAACGGGGTCGCCATGTGCAACAACTGCACAAGGGTGGAGTATACATCAAAATACTAGGGGAAAGTGGCGTGGATGTGGGTGCACGGTCAGATTGGAGGACAAAAGGGGAGGATCATCCATCGACAATGTATGGTGCAGGTGTATGGTGTGCTAACGCCTAACCGCATATGAAGAAAAAATCTGAATTCACCATAGCAATATAGCCCACCAGCTGTCCGTGACAAAACTAGTAGGAAGGCAGGAGGGTGCACAAACAACATAAGACGATCCACTAGGGCTCTGTAGATACCAGAGAGTCGATGGACCTATCATAGGAGGGAGGTGAAGGTGTGCTTCTTAATACTAAGACAAGAGGGAATCAAGAATAGTAACAGTATTATCAAGCTTCGTGAAATCAATGGAAAATGGGCGCTATCATGCAGAAGGAGTTATTTTTGCTGGCAAAACTAACCTCCCTAGGAGTCTAAGACTCTCTAGTGACAAACAAGACAATTAAGAGCAATCCTTCTCTAAACATGCATTATCCTTTGAGAAACCAAGTGTTTTTCGATCCTACCTGAAGTCCAACGTTCGTTGTAGCAGTCCAGCCTCGTTGATCTAGATGAGCTCCTCCTTCACTTCGAAACCTGCATAAACTAACAATCAAACGATTACATAACACTTGAATATTCCATAAAACAAAGCATATTCAACATATAGACCAAGGAGTATATGAAAAAATTCATTAACAACAAATCATTAGAAGAATGGACTTATTTGTATTAAGGAAACAAAAAAGAAACCATTACAACCTGAGCCTTGGTGTTGTGCAAGTTCCTCCCAGGGTCCAGCAAGAGTTTTCCTCTACTTTGACAAGCTCACCCACTTCCAAATGAAACAAGAAAGGATGGTAATCTCTCCTCACAAGCTTACAAGGAAGTCCTAATTCCAGCAGCATCTACCATTTGGAATGTTCAGCTTTCAACCTCCCCTCCTCTGGCCCAAGGCCTGTATTTATAGTGTTCTAGAGGAAGTTATTCAGTTCCAACATCAATGGGATACTCCCTCTGTTGGATGGGGTAGCTCCTCTCTTGATGGGATAAGTTCGTCTATCATAGGGATGCATGAACCATCTGGAGGCGCTCAATACACGTCAAACACTCTTCTAGAAGGCTCTAGAAGTGACCACAAGTAACTTTTTTAAGATGAAACTTGCGCCTTTTGACCTTTACAGGGGTACGCACCCATCCTTTAGCTTACAGAGCGTACAAGTACGCAGGTACAATGAGTTTGGGATGCGTACACGCAGGCAAGGTAGAGAGAACCTGCGTACCCAGAGATAAACATGTTTTTTA